>CAUYPO010081666.1:0-15125 GCA_963574435.1 Cheirogaleus major | reverse complement strand
GTTGGAAATACTCTTCTAGACATTGGCCTAGGCAAAGAATTTATGAAGAAGACCCCAAAGGCAATCACAGCATCAACAAAAATAAATAAATGGGACCTGATCAAATTAAAAAGCTTCTGCACAGCCAAAGAAACTGTCAAGAAAGCAAACAGACAACCCACAGAATGAGAGAAAAATTTCGCAAGCTACACATCCAATAAGGGGCTGATAAATAGAATCTATTTAGAACTCAGGAAAATCAGCAAGGAAAAATCAAACAACCCTATCAAAAAGTGGACAAAGGACTTGAACAGAAACTTTACGAAAGAAGAATAAGATTTTAATATTGTCTCATTTTCACAAAAATTTACTGTTATTGTCATTCCTAATGCTATCCTGATACAAAGTGTCCATTAAAACTTGAGGTTCTCTTCAGATGTGGAGCTAGAGAAAGTAAATGAAGAACTAAGCTGTTTAGTCTATATCAACAAAATGTCTTGCTCAAGGGAAAGACTTGGATAACTCTCTCCTGAATTTGTTTGGACTTAACTCCATAAGTGGTAGAGTTGACAGTGGGTGGTACCACCATGTAAAGATTAGCAGGAAAATATGCATGTGGAGTGGTAGCTGTGACCCCAAAATTGGTGAGTAAAGAAAGAAAAGATAGCTGATGTATAGAACAGGATATGACACATACACATGTGAACAGCAAGTACCCAGAACCTTGATTTGGGCATCTCGAGAAGGAATTCTAAACACAGCACAAAGTGTAAGGACATAGGAGAGATGATAGCACCACAACCAGGTATGTGTAAAAGAGGGCCACAGTAACCCCACAGAAGATGTTGCCTTTGATGCTATAACAGCACAGCCTGGCAATGCCCATACGCTCACAACATGAGTGAAGAATAACATTCTTTCCACAGTATGTAAGTGAAGAAACCAGAAAAACCAAGGGGAAGCAGATGAATAAACTCCTGGTCACAGATGCTGTACCCATGTTTTCCAAAGACTGAGGGGGTAAGAATGGCCATGTGTCTTAGTGAATAGCAGACAGAATGGTGAAATGCCATGGCAAGCAATATGGCAAACTCTGCCACAAAGATGAAGTACAGGAAAAATATCTGAGACACGTAGCTGAAATACCCCTGGCTGGAAACCAGATGATGGCTAGCATCATTGGTGTGGTGACTGCAGAGAGAAACGTATCTGCTAGGGCCAACATGGAGACAAAAACGTACATGGGTTCATGATGACTGCACTCAGTGGAGACTGGGAATAATAAGAGGGTATTGCCTACAACAGCTACTATGTACATTGGCCAGATGGGGTTGGAGATCCATGTAAATACATTACACAATATTGAATAGGCAATTATATTGTTCAGTGAGATTCCATTTAGAATATGCTTTTTTTCATTAAAAATAACAAAATTTATATATTTCTTATTGATATGATTCACCCATCACAAGAAGTCTCATTATTCTTTATTTCAATAGAATGTAATAAAGTGTTTTGAAATTCTCATCTAACCCAACTTGGAAATGAACAATCAAGTTTTCCTTGGTGAGTTGATACACAAATGTGTGAAAACAATGAAATAAATTTAAATAATTTAAATTTTTCTCTTTAGTAAAAGTGTGGCAGTTTTAGATAGTACTAATGCACCGGTTTTGTCTCTCTCAATTATTATTTATTATAAAATCCACCTGTGGATATGAGAACACAGCTGTCTCTTTTTCTTCAATTTCATTCATTTTATCATGTAAGTATTAGTATGCATTCCAATTTATATCTTTGCTTGCAATACTCATTTCAAAGATACCATTGTAATCCCTGAGAAGTTTTTTTTTCTTGAAAAGATATACACCACTAATACAGAATTTAGTTAATATCAGAATGCATTTATTGATTATGTTTTATAGATGGAGGCACTGTGCAGTTAGGTCAACAAAAATAAAGATGCAAAACTTGCAGCACAAAACAAGGCTACACTCTTTGACTCTTAGTTTACATTTAAGTTTCACATGAGAATAATTGTCCCTATAATTTGTCTCTTTCTTGAGTCCAGATTTATGTCTTCGAGTTAATAGTGCTGTTGCTTCTTATATAAATATGAAATGCTAGTTTTATTGTTTTCACATTTGTAATAACTAGTTTTAGTCATTTCTCTAAGTCAATTTAATTTTACTCCAAGAGGCCGCAGGCAAGATGTAGGTATACGATGCTCTCAACACAAATTATCCCTTCATTTGTTGAATTTCAAGGTAAACACAAAGTATATTCCATTGAAATGACACAAATTGCACATATGAGGGCTATATGGAAAGTATCCATCCATTGATAATATAACAACCACATACTAAAAAGTTGAATATTTTCCGGACAGCCCTAATATTTGTAAAATTGGATGTTACCCTCCCAGATTATCTTTATCAAAAATTAATTATTTGAAAACCTCACTTCTCTGATAATCTAACCATTTTCTTAGTTTCTTTATTGGATAATCCAGAGCTGCAATAAATCTGTAATCACTGAGAAGCATTGTTGCCATCAGTTTAGCTCTCAGATCTTCTTTGAATCTCCACAGACAGGAAACCTATGTTGACTCTTGAGACTGATCCAATTATTTTTTCTCAATTCTTACAATTCCTCCCACTCAGCCTCACCTACTTATCTCAACACCTCCATTACCATCCCATCACAAAAACCACACACATGCACATGCACTCACAGACACATAAAATTATTAATTGAAAAACATATTTAGTCAAATATTTACCATATTTTCTGACTGATTTTGCTGTATTTTTAAAAATCACCACACATCTGTGTGACTGAGTTTGCTGATCATCTAGCTAGCGATTTATATCTTCATCATTATTTCTCATTTTCAACTCTCAAAGGTGTTTACTTCTCACCCATGTTTGATGATTGCCATTTTTCCAGGTGGCAAATGCTTACAGAATTTGCTCTTTCTTCAATTTGTGCAAAGTTCTTTTTGGAGACATCACATTGTTTCAAGTGAAATGAGCTATGTTTTTGTTTTCATCACTTCAACCTCTTTACAAACTTCATACCAATCATTAGAAGCTATATTTTGGAATTCTATAAAATAATTTTAAATGCTAAAAAATGTCTTTTAGACTTTCCTATGCTCACTACTTGCTTCTTTAAGATTGTTTTCTGCCCCAATGTTTAATATTGAACTCTCAGCCCAATCATCATCTCTATGGACCAATTGCTAATGTCCTTAGACAGAAGTTGATATCCCTCCTTTTTGTTCAATTTCAATGAAAGATTGACTACTTAATAAATACAACTCACTGGAAATTAATGAATCAATTCAAGTTTAATTTTTCCTGAGTTCATTAAACATCAGAATTGCCCAAATTAATGCAAATGCAAATCCACTTGCCCTGTTGTCAGGTATATACTTGTAGGAGGAATGGAGGACTAGGATTAGGAAAAGTAAGAAACAAATCTAGGAGTAATGTTAAGATTCCTAGTGTCTTCCTGTTTAAGCTTCATCTGTTTTATTAATATTACTACTTTGTTGAACAGAGCAAGGATACATACCTACCTTATTTGAAGATTTGAAGAAATTTACTCTTGATGAGGGAAGAAATGAAAGGGAAAATACCACCTTGATCAAGAGGAAATCAACACTACCTTTTAACACTCTTCATGTCCCATGTTGAATCCCATATAAAATGTCAATTCCCTTTTCAGGATGCCTACTTAGAGCTGACACTTAATTACAGCTGATCGCTTATATACAATTACATGTTTAATTCCCCATACTCCCTTTGGATCTTATCTAAATTTTTCTCTATAATTCTGATAGGCACTTATGGAAACACACACTCACAAGTTTAATTTCCTTATTTTCTTATGTAAGTCTAGTATGTACTTCCTCATGCTAATGTGCTATTCTATGCAAATAAAGAAATTCATTTCCAGACACAAATAGAGAGCACAAACAGTATAAGCACTTAGTCAAGGGCTATGATATAATCCTCCTTAGTTAAGAACAATGGATGAAATCATCTTTTCTACAGGCCAAAAATTTTAATCAATCACCAATCAGAATAAAGTGTTAAAAAATAGTGTCAATACACAATAAAAGAAATCACATATAAAGCCAGAATAGTTTTTTAATTAGCTAGTTATTAGATGAGAATTTACATAATATAATAATAATTTGGATACAAGATTATATATTCTATAAAGAAAAAACAGAAATATCTGTAGGAAAAGCAGGGTAATATAAATTAATGTTAATGCTATATATCCCATCTTGAAAAGGAGAGAATTGATAGATATAATTTATTTTAAATATTAAATTTATTTTTAATTAAAACATTTTCTTTAAATATTAATATAATATTAGTTAAGTTATAAATATTCTTTCTTAATTTATATGCAAATATGTGTGTATGGTGTCATATATAAATATGTGTTTACATCCATATAATAGATATTATACGATATGTATCAATCAGCAAAAGAGTTTCTCTTCAAAATATTTTTAAGTTTATTTCCATACAAGCACTTATAATTTGTGATGTAATAAATGCACTATATTGTATTTTTAGGGTGTATACAATACATTCATCCTGTGCATTTATACTATTTTAGTTTTTCACTGTGGATAATGCTATGAGCATATATACTCACTTTTGTGAGTTTGCATGCATACTTATACTAGTGAACATGTAAAATCTATTTATTAGGTAATTATTCATTATTTTTTTATGTTCTCTGAATTTTACTTGCTGCCTTTATTTCCTGATAAATACATTTTACTTTTGCCAGTAACACCAATAATTGCCCCATGGTAATAAAAGTACGATCCACAGTGCCATCATACAATGACCAAGAGAATAAATGCTACTTTTACATTTATTTAGGGAACAAGTATGGATTTTGGTCTATTTCAATGGTGTTAATTAATATATATGCTTATAATTTTGAGATCTCTAGTAAAATCTTTGTTCTATCTCCACATGAAAAAATTAAAATGATTTCATGCTCCAAGATTATCTAAAGTCATTATGTCCTATAATGTCTGACGTTATGTGTAGAAAGGAAGAAATAAAGAAGCCTTTATTCTGTGTCCTGCAAGTGCAGTGTTTGCAGGTGCAGGTTGATTATACAGCCGCTAAAATAACAACAATAAGCA
Organism: Cheirogaleus major; assembly: GCA_963574435.1. Lineage (NCBI taxonomy): Eukaryota > Metazoa > Chordata > Mammalia > Primates > Cheirogaleidae > Cheirogaleus > Cheirogaleus major. The sequence goes on along the minus strand of CAUYPO010081666.1, from coordinate 9,961 downwards.
ACTTTCTTTTCTTTTCATTTTATGCTAGGCATAGTTTTAGAAGATATATATGTGTGTGTGTGTGTGTGTGTGTGTGTGTGTATATATATATATATATATATATCTCATGTCATTTAATTCTTTCAAAAACCTTGTAAGGCATATAATATTTTATGCCCAATAATTATCTTAAGGAATGATTGGTCATCATTCATATTAAAGGATGATATGCCAGATAAAAATAATAAACTGTATTGGTTTTATAATGTGGTCTAAGCACTATCTTAAATACTTTATTCTTATTGACTTAACATCAGCTGTCAAAGTTTTTGTAGGCTCTTGAACACTATTGTATTCCTCCTTGTCAGACTGGTCATTTCCAGTGAACAATCGCATCCTCTTTCTGGTACTCCAGAAACATGGTGTTTGGAATACTACTGTGGCCTTTTGGGAAGCTCAAGACCACTTAATCAGTGAAAATTATTATTCCTGTAATGAATTTAATATGAAGATTTTCATAAAGAAGTTTCCTTTTTTCTTTCTCCAGTATTGTACTTAAACAGAAAAAGAAATAGATGTGGAGGTACGCCTTGCTTTGCACAGTGCTGTACTAACTTAATGTCGTGTATATGTGAACCATTTTCTCATTTTACATGGTTACCATATACATGTATTTCAGTTAAACCAGTGCTGTGCAAAGAAAGCACTTATATAGCATTATTCTAACTCAGGAGGCAGTGACCACTCATCTTGCACATATTATGTTTCTATCTCTGTTTCCTCCAGCCTACCCTGCTTTTTTCTTCCATTTGTTTCTTACAGCTTGTGTTTGTATATTAATTCTTTCCTTCCATTCACCTTCATTTTCTTTCCTACACAAGCCAAATAATATTACTGGATAAAGGAAAAAGGCAGCTTATAGATAACAGAGTAACAAAAGAAATGAGTCGCAAATGCATGCAAGAATTAAATAAGTTAATTAACATTTTTAAGTTTATTCTGTTTATGGTACTATACCAAAGAAAGAATCAAATATTAACACAAACCACAAATATTGTTTATCTCAAGGATCTCATACCCTTGTGAGGACCCTGAAACATGGACACAAATAACCACCCTTCAGAGCAGACTAGGGTGGTAATTATGGGAAGTATTCAATCACGTGTGCATAAGCACACCAAGAAGACACCACTTTTTACTAGGAGGAAGGAATGGGGCAAAAATTCACAGAGATGTTGTCATTTGATAATTTTATCTGCAAAACTCTAGGCTTTAAGAAAGAAATATTGAAAAGAACAAGCAAGATAAGTGAAAAGCTTATATTAGGATTGTAAATTATGGTACATATCAAGTCATTTAGTATATTAAGGGCTTACTGACATGGGAACTATGACTGGACAAATTGTTACTTGAAGATCCAGAAATTTGAAAGTAAAATGAAGACTTAATATTTAGTTCTCTACACTAAAACTTGATTTATTATTCAAAATATTTACTACATTTGTAATAATCACCAGCATTTTAAGGAGAATATAATATGATCAAAGTATAAGCTTTTTCTTTTCAGAGAACTCTATGCTAATGGACTATATGCTTATTTTTCATTCTCTTTTTCCCAATTATACACAAATACAATTTCTAATTATATAATTCATATTTTTATTTTTCAATTAATCTTAAATTCCATGATGGCTATGAGTATGTTTTCAGCATTTAGTGTTAATCAAAGTATACACCTAAACTATTGACATAGTTTTGCCATCTTAATGGTGGCTTGTTTATGCTGGCAGCAAAGAAGCCTGGAACGTGAGTGGCACTGAAATCATGAAAGGCCCTTTCCACAGCTTGTTGAGAATCGAGTAGTTTTCCTTGCAAGAAGTGGTCCAAAGCCTAGAAGAAGTGGTAGGCAGTTGGAATAAGGTCTGGTGAATACAGTGGATGCCAGAGGGTTTCCAATCTAGCCTCTGTAGTTTGAGCAGTGTTGTCTTGCAAGAGGATTAGCTTGTCTCTAGTGACCAATCTCCGATGCTTGATTGCAAGCATCCTCATCATTTCATCCAATTGGTTGCAGTAGACATTTGCTGTAATCGATTGACCAGGTTTCATGAAGCTTCAGTGGACAATACCAGCGCTGGACCACCAAACAGACACCATTAGCTTTTTTGATGAATATTCGGTTTTGGACTGTGTTTCAGCACTTCATCTTTATCGAATGCTTGGGCAAATGCTTGCAATTGTCAAAAATAATCCATTTTTCATCACATGTAACAATACAATGTAGAAATGGTTCGCTTTTATGTTGTGAAAGCAAAGAAAGTCACACTTCAATATGATTTCTCTTCCCATGTTTTTAAAATTCATAAGGTACCCATCTATCCAGCTTCTATACCTTGCTGATTTGTTTCAAATGGTCCAATGTTATTGAAAAAGTAACATCAAACCTTGCTGTTAATTCACACGTAGATTGAGATGCATTCACATCCACTACAGCTTTCAGCTCATCATTGTTCATCCTGGTCTCAGGTCACTCGCATGGCTCATTTTCAAAATTAAAATCACCAGACTGGAGCTTCTCAAACCATTGATATACTGTGCATTCATTAGCCTCATACTTCCCAAACTCTTTGTTGATATTTCAAGCTGTCTGTACTACATTGGTTCCAAGATGGAACTCATATTTGAAAATAACACACATATATGATGTATCTATGATTTCACAAAAATGCTGTAAAAAACTTTGAAAGGTAATCACAAGCCAAACTGTGAGTATGAGGATGTACCTTCACAACAGAAATAAAACAAGAGGTGTGAAAGTGAAATGTCAGAGATATCAACTATCAAACTCGGTATTTAAGGAAATGGGGCATTTCATACTTAATAACCTAATATACTAGATTTTTGTTGGGTAAATATGGTTTAAAAGGCAATGATGTTGATTGAAGAAGAGGAAAATAGATAGTTGGAGTGCTTCTAGGAAGTTGTTGAAGACCACAGCAGAACCACAAAAATGAACTTAACAGTGAAAATAAAATGGAGAAGTGTGCATAAATAAATAAACAATACATAGATACATAAATACATAAATAAATAAAATAGTGAATCTTGTATAAATTAATTGAGAATCAATAAAAAGTAATAAATTAAGACATACTATCTGGAAAAATTAGTGATGCTACTTTGAATATAAGACATATATTAATGAATGTAGGATTTAGAGAAAGTAAATGCAATCTTTTTGAAATGGTTAGTATATCACATTAACCTATGTCTATTGAAGAACCAAGAGAATAAATCTGGCAGGGTATCTTAAACCTGCATAGTGAACTGGAATTAAGCTGGATTATGTATTAGTCTGTCTCTAAGTTATAGCTTCAGTTCTGCCCGCAACTGTGACCTTGGTTGAGGCATTTCACCACTCTGAATTCTCTCTTCATGCAAGTTTAAGTAGAACTCATATCTATATTCTATTTCACATACCTTAATGTAAATTTTAAAATTGGACCTGTAGCTCAAAGAAACAAAAAGCGAAACAAAAAGCAAAACAAAAACAAAAACAAATAAACAAAAAAAACCCCTATGTCTATATCTATATCATCTATCTATCTATCTATCTATCTATCTATCTATCTATCTATAGACAGAGCTGTATTTTTCAGTTGTATTCCAAATTATTCTCTAGATATAAAACAGAAGAATGAAGAGAAGAGTTCTGGGCATTAAATTTTTGTAAATAATAGCTGTATCTCCGTACAAAGACTGGTTGATAACAGTGACAGCTTTAAATCACCTGGACTTTTTAATTCAAAGGATACATTCTAGTTCCCATATAATTTATATTGTTAAACTGAATTTTTTTTAGTATTTACCTTGAGCTGTGTCCTGGGTTAACCACTTTATGTAATTTAATCCTGACAAAATAAAATTTGCTTTCCATAGAGGTTGTACTAGTTTGCAGTCCCACCACCAGTGTATGAGTGTTCCTATCTCTCCGCAACCATGCCAACATTTATTGTTTTGGGACTTTTAGATAAATGCCATTCTTACTGGAGCTAAGTTATATCTCATTGTAGTTTTCATTTGCATTTCCCTTAGAGGTGTTGAGCATTTTTTCATATGTTGATTGGCCATTAGTCTATCTTCTTTTGAAAAGTTTCTATCTTAAGGTTACAATTGGCATGCACATGTTTATAGGGGGCTATATAACCTGAAAGATTTAGGAGCCAACAAAGAATTTCCTTGCAAACAATCTATTAGTAATGCCATTAGGAGAGGCAAAAGGCCTTTGTGGTTGTGGAAATCTGGCCTATGCACAACATTATGACACAGGATTGTGAAGTCACAGCTATCTGTTTGAGACAAAGATGACAGTGCTATTAATACATGACTCAGTTGCTATGCCTAACTCTCCTCTTGGCATAGTGAGTTTGGGGTTCTTTGGAGAATCAAGTTAAGGAGCAAGCCAATACCACCTCCGTTTTTTCATTGTTGTTGTTCGTTGTTGCTGTTATTGTTGTTGCTGTTGTTTTAATAGTGGGACAGCAGATTTTTTTTTTTTGATTTTTTTTTAAAAATACTCAGACAGGAGGCATAAGAGCAGGAAAAAGTAATAACCAACAACTTTATGGGAAGAGAAGAGAACACCAAGACTTTTAAGGAGGCCATACAAACTCAAACTAAAATAAATGGCCTTATACCTCTCAAAAAATTCACAGTACTACAGTCCTGTGAAACAATATAATAATAAAGGAAATTTGTAGCAATAGTTAGAAAAGAAATTGTTTCCAACTCCCAGCTTCTCAAAAAGAAAGTAGAGAATGATATTTCTAAATGACTCACCTAAAAATAATCCAAACTATTAATAGGTATCAAGACCAATTGCTTCTAAAGAAAAGCTCATCACATGTTTGTGACAGACAGCAGAGATAAAACTGGCTTCATTCTTGAATATATGATTAATTATAAGGACTCTGGAGTGTAGAGGAAAGCAAGTTTTGAGTCACCTTGGTTCTAAGTAATTTGTTTTTGTGTTATCTCATGTGAAGCGTATTGAAACCTCTATCTCCTGAGAATATTTTGGTAACTTCTTTCTGTGCACCTCCCTTCTACAAATCATTATTTGTTGCAATAAATAACTCAGGAAAGGCAGATCCCTCTATCAGAGGTTTGTAGCATCTCATAAGGATCCATCCACTCCTTGCCTACACCAAGGAAGGTGAGACTGAGAGAAGAACTGTACTGCTGATTTCACTTGTCAACCCTTTCATAAGGTTGAGGTTTCATGGTGAGAAGATAACACAGTATGAAAAAATAACTGTTTGATTATTTCCACTAAAGTAACAGAGATGGGACATTATCTTTAGTAGATACTTAATTGAAGTTTTCCTTATATTCAGAATGAAAAGTCACAGAACCTCAAAGTCCTCGGAGAGGAAAGGGAAAAGAGAGTTTGAAAAGGTAAGAATACAGAAGCCTAAGTAAGGAGCCAAGAATAGTATTGCAGGAACTAATGTTTAAGTATGATGGGGAGTCATAGTACATAAGTGAGAGATTAAGGTGGTTTTTTCATCTCTGGGGAAATACTGGAAAAATGTGTATCTTAAAAAGATTTAGGGGGGACTAGGAGGTGAGCTATACTTAATTGCAGCAGTTAAATGTCTTTTGAATCTGCAGGAACATTCTATGGAATATCTTTCTGGCTAAGATGGTAATCCACCATACAGATAAATGACAATCCAGGACAAGGATAACTGCAAATTGAGTTATTTGACAAATGCTAGAATGAATATTCTCTATAGTATGCTATAGCTCTCTTCCTATGCATGCAAGTTTAATGACATTCACTCATCAGTTCTAAATAAGCCCTAGTATTTAGTATGACCCAAAAACCTATTTGTACATTAAAATTTAAAAGGGATCCTGGATGATGTGGTAAGTTTTATGTTTTGCTAGGCTTTAGCAAGCATAAGCTGCAGTAGAAATCTCTAAACTATTAATTTATTTGTTTAAACAAAATTTAACTATGTACTTCTGTGTCCAAACACAGCTGGACTACCTTTACTGGGATATGAGAAGGGTGCATTGCCAATCTTAAAGTCAGTTAAAGTTAAATTGGTTAAGGGATACTCATGTATGAAAGAGTTGGAAGCTAATTTGGAATCACGTGTGGTAAATGTCTAATATAGAAACAAAGCAATACATTTGGTAGAGATTGAATGGTTGGAGGAATTCTTATGATATAAAATAGTCATGGGATTATCTTTATAGAAAGTTGCATATAAACTGGCTCTTAGTAAATGTATTTAATTACTGTTGGTTGAGAGGAAGCATGATCACTCATGAAAATATGATCAGAAATTATACACAAAGTTTGATGTGGGAATGAATAAGTTATATCTAGTGGAATGAAACATCCAATTTGACTAGCTTAGAGAGTGAGTACAAAAAAATTAAATTAGTTGAAACAGAACACATTCTCACTTTGACTGGTAAAACAAATTAAATAAATAAATAGAATGCATTATCATTGAAAAGGACAAGGGATATAGGCCCAAGAAATATCAGAAAATGAAGCAGGTAACAATACAGGTTTAAGTATCTACTTGAGTTTTGCACTAGTTGTTGCAGTGGTGTTGATTATGGTCTTGATGCTGGTGGTGATGGTAGTGATTGGGTCAGTTCTAAAAATAGAAGAGAAAGATGAGTAAAAAGAAGAAGGTGTAAAGATGAAATAATACCTTTTGCAACAATCTGGATGGAAGTGGAGACCATTCTCCTAAGCGAAAAGTATTGCAAGAATGGAAAAACAAACACCACATGTATTCACTATTAAACTGGAACTAATCAATGAGCACACGTGCACAGAGGGAAGTAAAACTCAGTGGAAAACAACCAGGGAGAAGGGGGAAGGAGGGGACAAGAACAAACCAACCTAATGAGTTCTAGGAACACTATTTGGGTGAAGGCACACATTTAGCCAGGACTCAAGCTTTAAAAAAGCACATATGGTAGTAAAACTGAGCAGGTGGGAGGGGGAGGAAGGGATGGGTAGATTCACACCCAATGGGTACAATGCGCACTATCTTGGTGATGGGCACACTATAACTTTGACTCACATGGCACAAAAGCTAATCATGTAATCAAAACATGTGTACCCCTGTAATACTCTGAAATAAAACAAACAAAAAAAGATCCATGTAACCTAAAACACTTACAGTAAAAAATATTTTGAAACCAGCCTAAAAAAAAAAAGAAAGTTGAAACAAAGGCAGAGTGAGGTATATGTGTACGTATGAATCTGCAGTAAATATATGTATGTATCTTTAATATCTTTAAAGGTGTTGCATGGCATGCTGTGGGAACTCAGAATTTTATGTTTTATAAGACAGTTCTTTGAGTGTGGCAGGAAGTGTGTTGAGTGACTAGATGTGGGTAGTGTTTGTGGGGTGGTTGCATGCTTCAGTCTATTAGGCACAATGACTTCTTTATTTTTATTTCAACACAAGTAACTCTGATACTTCATATGTGCAGCTAAAAAATTTTATAAAGCTACTCTTGCCCTTAGTATTCTAAGTCCCTAAGAAGTTGGCCTCTTTGTTAAGGGCTATATATATTACTTGCAACCTTCCCTCATCTAATAGGACATGCTTTGTAAAACTCTCTTTACTGGTTATACTATGAAATGTAGCAGAATATAGCAGATATTCACTACTGAGAACATGTGAATGGCAGAGTGAAGAAGTATAGAGCTAAATGGCAATGGATAGAAATACATAAATTGTGATTCATTTGTGATCTGCTTCTCAAAGACATATTAACACCAGTAAAAAGATTATTTTGTTATTTTATATTTGCATGGTTTCAAAACAGTACATACTTTTTCTATTTTTGGCTGACAGCAAAAACAGAATAGTTTTTCGTACCAAACCTTTCTGTCTTTAGCTCTATTCCTGAGAAGAATCCTTCATTAACTTCTGTTCAATTTTTCCTCTGGCGTTTCTTTCTTTTGTTTATATTTTTAAATAACGTGATTCTACAAAAGACATTGTGTTTGGATTTCATGTTCTTTTACATAAGAGTTTCATTCATTTATATTATGTTCCTTCCTATGCTGTTCCCCATTTCTAAATGTACTCAATTCAGTTATTTTCTGTTTCTACAGGGCAATCTGCAAATTTAAACGAAACACTGAAATCTAAACATATTCAACAAAGAATAGATATTATCCCTCTTACCTTCTTTGTAGAAGATATTGACACCATTTCCTCTAATCATGCTTTTTTTTTCATACATTTACTAAGGTATTTATTGCTTTCTAACATATTATATGTATATATTAAAGTAGAAATATTTCAAATTTCTTCAAGTAATTATTTATTGATATTTATTTTTATTCTAGCATCAACTGAGAAGTAACAGCAATACCCACTTGAATGATTTTATCACTCACATATTTTGATAAATATTCTCCATTGAAACAAATCAAGATATCATATAAAAAGAAAGCATCAAACAATGTTGAAATACATTGTAGAATGAATGGTATCCCATGAGGTTAACAAGAATGACTTGGGGGTTTTGTGGGTTATTGAATATTTTATGCTTTATTTCTACAGGTAGAAATACTTGGAACAATGCATGTTTCCAGATGCCTATTTATAAGTATTCTGTTGATGAGAGAGGAAGTGCAGGAACTTCTTTCAAAGTTTCTCCAAAGATTACTGAAAACAAAGTATATGAAAACATACTTAAATAAAATTACCAGGAAAGGAAAAGCATGCTAAGAGTGACATTTTTCTAAGCACTGGGAAAAAAGATACAATTATGTCCTTAATTTTTATTTTCACTTGATCAATGGTCACATGTTTGAGCACAAAGGTAATTCTACTTTTTTTTTTTTTTTACACACAGGGTCTGTCTCTGTTGCCTAGGCTACAGTGCAACACAATCAGATCATACATAGTTCACCGTACCCTTGAACTCCTGGGCTCAAGCAACCCTCCTGCATTAGCCACCTTCCTAGTAGCCAGGACTGTAGGCATGCACCACCATGCCTCATTAATTTTTCTATTTTTTGTAGAGATGAGGTCTCACTATGTTGCTCAAGTTGGTCTCAAACTCCTGGCCTCGAGTGATCCTCCCACCTCTGTCTCCTATTGCACCCAGCAATCTCTTTCATATTAATAGCAGTTATCTATAGACCTAACTCCAGATAGTGATTCAGATAGGTTTGGAAAACTTCTAAGGATCAATACCTTCATTTATATTTGCTGGGCATTAATGTTGCCACAGAGAAATTAGATTCATTATATCTTCCTATCTTAAAAATTATGAATTTCTTTCTTCCCATCAATAGCATTTGGAAACTGGTCTGGGCTGAATTTCAAGAAATATGCTGATGGAGCTTATGAACCGTAGCTGGTCTCAACCCCCCACTCTCCTTCTAACAGGCATCCCTGGCCTGGAAGCTGCACAAGTCTGGATCTCTGTCCCACTGTGCGCCATGTACCTCGTTGCCCTCCTGGGGAACTGCACCATCCTCTTTGTTATCAAAACCACCCCCAGCCTTCATGAGCCTCAGTACCTCTTCCTGTCTATGCTGGCGGCTACAGATCTGGGTCTGTCTTTATCAACTCTGCCCACAGTACTCAATGTCTTCCTCTTGAATCTCAGGAAGGTCGAGTTCCACTGTTGCCTAACACAGATGTTCTTCATCCACACCTTCTCGTCCATGGAGTCGGCCATCCTGCTGGCCATGGCCTTTGACCGGTTTGTGGCCATTCGCAACCCACTGCACTACACTGTCGTTTTAACTCCCCCTCAGATTGTTCGGATGGGGCTTGCGGCTGTGGGTAGGGGAGTGGCATTGATGGTACCCTTGCCAATCCTGCTCAAGCGACTGCCCTTCTGCAAAGGTGTCATCCTATCCCACTGTTACTGCTACCACCCTGATGTGATGAAGCTGGCCTGTGGCCCTGTCAGAATC
>CAUYPO010081660.1:0-28757 GCA_963574435.1 Cheirogaleus major | reverse complement strand
TTTTCACACACATTTCTTATCTGTGTGGATTGATAAACAATCTAAAGAAAGGCCGGATGACTTACCAAAGTAGTCTTTATTCAGCAATGTGTACCTATGATTGATTGATTGATTGATTGATTTTTTTTTTTTTTTTTTTTGAGACAGAGTCTCACTCTGTTGCCAGGGCCAGAGTGCAGTGGCATCAGCCTAGCTCACAGCAACCTCAAACTCCTGGGCTCAAGCGATCCTCCTGCCTCAGCCTCCCGAGTAGCTGGGACTACAGGCATGCGCCACCATGCCTGGCAATTTTTTCTATATATTTTTAGTTGGTCAATTAATTTCTTTCTATTTTTAGTAGAGACGGATCTTGCTGTTGCTCAGGCTGGTTTCGAACTCCTGACCTTGAGTGATCTGCCCACCTCGGCCTCCCAGAGTGCTAGGATTACAGGTGTGAGCCACCGCGCCCAGCCTATGATTTATTTTTAAATTACTTTGAAAAGCTACTTCAAGGCAAACCTTTGTAATATAGGATTTCTGTATGTATAGATGTTGTGATGAATGGTCTTTTTACTTTTATTTTAAAACATTTAGGAATATAAGGCCAGGTGAGTTGGCTGATGCCTATAATCCTAGCACATTAGGAGACCAAGGCAGGAGGATTACTTGAGACCAGGAGTTTAAGACCAGCCTGAGCAACAGCGAGACCCTGGTCTCTACGAAAAATAGAAAAATTAGCTGGGCTTGGTGGCATGTGTCTGTAGTCCCAGCTACTCAGGAGGCTGAGGCAGGAGGATCGCTTAAGCCCAGGAGTTGGAGGCTGCAGTGAGCTATGATGAGAGCACTGCACTCTAGCCTGGGTGACAGAGCGAGACTGTCTAAAAAAAAAGGAAAGAAAGAAACCAAATGACTTCTCATTTCAAACTTGTTCTGAAAGTATTTATTGAAAAAAATCAAAATATATTTTGGTTTAAAATAAAAAGTGGTTACATTTAAGAAGCATAAGCTATTATGGGTAAGCTTATATGCCCTTTATTGCTGTTTAACAGTTTTAAACATGTTTAAACTGCACAGTAAACAGAAGAGCCCATTTAAAAAAATGGCTCAGGAGAATTTCTGTAGTTTCTGTATGGATTAAATTCTGTTAAACTACATTGCCTACTATTCAGATTTTTGAGTTAGTTAGAATTTGGACCAAATACTGCTAAACTCTTAGATGAGCTTTAGGACATTTACATTGGGCTAAAATTCTTATTAATGGAATTTGACTGGTAAGTAGTAAACCTCTATTACCCATTCCTCAACATGTGAGTTTTAAGATTTTATATTTTTAAAAACTTGCTTTGTATATATAGTAATTAGTGAGAACTTTGAGATCATCTCACAATTGGGCAAACCTTAGAAGAAAACATTTAATCAGGAAGCAGTTCATGTCTGGAGGCTATTTGAAACTATGGGTGTAATTCCTTGCTTAATCATATTAAGTCATTTGACTCAGCTGACTCAGTTTATTCATCTGCAAAATGGATACAGTGATACCAATATACTTCTTTGGGGAGCTTTGAGAACCAATCACTTTGCTATTAAGAATTATCCATGAACCAGGCCAGGCGTGGTGGCTCACACCTGTAATCCTAGCACTCTGGGAGGCCGAGGCAGGCGGATTGCTCAAGGTCAGGAGTTCGAAACCAGCCTGAGCAAAAGCGAGACCCCCCGTCTCTACTAAAAATAGAAATAAATTAATTGGACAACTAAAAATATATAGAGAAAAATTAGCCGGGCATGGTGGCGCATGCCTGTAGTCCCAGCTACTCGGGAGGCTAGGCAGGAGGATCGCCTGAGCCCAAGAGTTTGAGGTTGCTGTGAGCTGGGCTGACGCCACGGCACTCTAGCCAGGGCAACAGAGTGAGACTCTGTCTCAAAAAAAAAAAAAAAAAAAAGAATTATCCACGAACCAATAGAACATGAGTCCATAGGTGCTTACAGTATTTGGAAGCCATGAAGTCCAGAATTTTAGCCACATTTGCTGCCCTTTGAAATCAGAAAAGTAAATAAAGATCATAACTGTCTTATATCAACATTTTGTCATCTAGTCAGTTATTTGCATCATGAGAGAATTAAAATTCTGTAATATCCTAAAGGGTCTTCTACTCATACTTCATAACTATCACTGAGTTTGTATTTCTAGTTTTGAGGCACTGAACAAAACCAATGTTTCAGCATTCTTTTTCATATAATCAGCAAGCTGATTTAAACCCAGTACACCAGTTGACATTCCTTTTGGGAACAGCCAAAAATGTTTGCTAAATTAAAGTGTCCATGCCGTTGTGAAAAATATTGGAGTAGTTCTTGTTTAAACAATATTGGTTCAGGAATAGTAGTTAAAATGTAGCTCTGGTGGTGGATATGTCATATGGATAATGGTGCTAGCTTTATTTTAGTGCAGGTAGAAAAGAAGAGGAGGTTTGCTTTGCAGAAGGGAAAAACATTGAAGACTTGGAAGGAAAACACATTCCGTCTGGCATTATGAGTACTTACTTCACTGATAAAATATGACCAGTGTGCAGAACAGAACAGGTGTAAAATATTTTTAGACAAACCTTGGCATATACCGTAGGTCGCATCCCTTCTGTCTATACACTCCTCAAGTGTTTCAAAAATAATTTGTGAAAAAAACCACATTGACAAAAATGAGCTAGACATTGCTTTCATGTGTGGGTTTTTTCTTTTTTTCTTTTTTTGCAGTGAATGTTAAAGTCAAGCATAAACTTCCTTACCAGCCATCAGGGTGCAGCTATTTTCAAATACTGGGTCTCCACATGACTTTCTACAGCTCTTAAGGCCTCTCTTGCTCTTCCTTCTTTAGTGCTGTTCAGAGAGCTAGAAAAATGTGATGCTATAGACTCTTGGAGCGCGAAGGCTGCGTTGTGTGCCCTCCTAAAAGCAGATTCTGACTTCAATTTTGTACTTCCTTTAGGCCAGAAATAAAGAGTGACAAGCATGGATATGACATCAGTCTAGCTTGGTTCCTGGCAAATGGGTATAAGTTGGCGGCTTCTGGATACTGATGGAAAGGAATACTGTCGGTATCATCTCAGCATGATTTAAAGAAATGGCATTATTGAACCCTGCAAATACTGGCCATTTTAGTACAAGTTTCCTAGGCATAGTCCCTTTTTCCATTTTGCACTAAGTGCAGGTCCTCCTTTCAGCTGGCTTTTCCTTGACACCACTCCACCACCCATCAATTCATTTCTAGCAAGAATGAAGGTTGGATTTTGGTTTGTTTTGTAAGGACCATGCCTGTTCTTTTTTTTCTCTGATTATCCAGATATTCCTACTGCCCTCAGAGCTCTTTTCCCAAAACATCGCTCCTTGTTTTATAAACTACCTGTCGTTCTAAAGTTCTGTGCAGTCCTGGTGACTGACTTTCTTCTAACCCCTTTCTATTTCCAGGATACATGTTGGGAATCTCTAAACCATTTCACTATGATGCTTAAGATACCTGCAATCCCTGGGCAACTTTTCTAGAAACTAAGGTGTCACCGGAGGCTCTTTAACTAAAGACTTGGAGAACAACTTAGTTTTCACACAGCTATAAAGGATTTTACCTGGAGAAATTCATCTTTCTGAATCTTGCAACAGATTGAGAGAAGGAAACTTTTTTTCTTTTTTTTTTTTTTGTAACCTAGGATGAAATGTTTTATGGAAGGAGATTCTTGTTTATTTTCTGAACCACTAAAGTTCAAAGAACTTTTGGGGTTCTGTGTAAAAGGAATATAGCGACGGAAGTAAGACCTTATCTCCCCAGGAGCATCTGCTAGAGGAGAAGCAGGCAAGCATGGGGCTGGGGTGTGTGCCCTCTGTCTGCCTTTGCTTCAAGGTCTGGAAAGGTTGAAAGAACAGCAAAGGAGAGAGCTTCTGGATACCCCACGCTGGGACTTGCTCCGGAGATCAGTTTCCCCGATGGAGGCTTTGTGGAAGTCCTAAGATCCAGGACAACTACCCCTAGTCCAGGAATCCCAGTTTCCTGATGACTGTGTGTTTTCTTCCAGAGTTTGAAGGAGGGTAGGAAGCTGCTGTCATGTAAAGCATTGCCTATTTGAAGGATGGAGATTTGGGCACTATCACAAAGTCTTAGGGAGTCCAGAAGGAATGACCAACCCCAGAAACTCAGTAACAGGAAGGGGGAGCACTCATGTAGCATTTACTCTGTGCTAGATACTGCCCCATTTTATCTCATTTCAGCTTCATAACACCTCTCCACAGGTTCTACTATTTCCCCCATTTACAGAAAAAGAAATTGAGGCAGTGAGCTTGTGATAGAGTCGCAGCTGGAAGAGCTAGGACATGAACTGTGGGAGTCAGTTTCCAAAGCCCAAGATCAGGAGCCATTATGCTATACTGCTCCTTTGGTTGACCTCAACAAGTAGAGTATAAAAGAGCCACACTTGATTATTCAGAAGTCATCTAAAATGCACTTTGTGCCAAGTGTCCCTGTCCTGCTTACCCAGCATGGTCCTGTAAGTGGCTGTATGCTCAGCAACCCCAAACTCATTTTAATACCAGCCTTTGCCAGGCACAATTAGGAAAGGGAAATCTGTTGCCAAAAAGCCAGTGGAATAAGATATAAGAGTTCGAGGGCTATGTGCTACTTTTACTCATTCACATTACTACTGCTCTCTGGATAGCCAGATTCTTTGAGACGGGGCCATAGGCACTTCACATACTGAAGATTTTGGTACTGAACTTTATTAGTACTTGTGATAGCAAAAGGGTGATGTTGACTCAAGTGGCTGCTCTGGGCTCAGATTCCATTCTTGTCCCTGAATTCTTTCCCAAACAAGGTGAAGTATGATTAAAAACAGCCCCTGTATTCATCCATTCAGCACATTTATTGAGCACCTACTGGGTTAGGAACCAGTGGTGATATATAAAAACCTTTAGAACCTCTAAAGGAGCTTACAGTCTAGCAAAAGATAACACACAGGCCCAAATAATCATAATACATAGGAAAATGTAGAGGTATGAACAAAAAAAAGGAGAGAGCATCTGGGGGATTCTAGATCTAGGAGGAGTTATCAAGCTATCAAGAATGGGGAAATGTCCATTGGAAGTACCTAGGAGAGCCTGGGCTCCCTCAAATTCCCAGGTCCAGTGCAGGAACAGCCAGAGGAGAGGAAAGACTTGCTCCTGGTTTTTTTCCTTCGTCTGATGTATCCACAGTAGGAAGAATGTGTGCTGCTAACCCTCGAGGGAAAAAAGGCAGAGGAAATCAGAAATAGAAGCTCTGCTGCCAGCCCATCTCTCCTGGGAGAAGCCGCCTTTGAATTTGGACATTATAATTTATTTTTTCACTGTTTCAAGCTTTGTGCAGAAACATTGTGAAAGCAAGGTGGTTTGGAACTTCTTTATTCATCAAACCCAGGGGTAAGAAGTGGGGAGACAGGTAAGAAGACCAAGGGGAGAGAGGAGGAAGTGAGGGGGGCAGAAGGCTGTGTAGGAGGGTGGCTCTAATCCCTACCCTTCAAGATGGGTTTTCAGTTTAATGATTATGTGAGAAGCTACCTCAGGCTAGAAGCTCCCTCTAGGGGTCATCTCATTTGTTCTCCTACCTTGGTGACAAAAGCTCTTGTGGTTTTGTGATGTCAGGGTTCACAGCACAGCACAGCACAGCACGTACCCCGCTTCCAGAAGCTGGCGCTGGTGGAAAGTGTGGGTTCACAAACTCAGATACCCCCAGGTCACTCCCGCTTGCTGCCCCCAGCACCGCACCTACCCCTGGCCAAGATAAAGTCTTTGCGGAGCTCAGCTGTTCGTGCTCCAGTCTGGCTTTTTGGATGCTCACAATGTCTTCCAGTTTGAGCGTAAATCAAAGAAGGAGGCTTTGCAGGGAAAGCTTTGTACAAATCTCAGCCAGAAATTCACAGCCCTAAATCGCTTTTCCCTTGGGTCACTTCTCCCGGGGCAATGCCCTTCCCCAGATTCCCCAAAGTTTGCTTCGTGGCTAAGCACTCTGTCATCTACTGAAAATACCACCATGCGCTGGCCAAGCTCCTTCATGTGACCTGGGACTGCTCAGGGAGCATCACGGCTCTGTGCAAAACACGGATCCTGCTTCGGTGCAGAATACACCAGCATCCCCAGCAGGGACAAATGTTTAGGCCCCACAGTTTTCCCTCTAGACTCCTTGGTGACTGCTAATAAGTAAGAATGCTCTAGAATAGTGGAGGCTTCATTAAGCCTCCAAATAACATCACTCCTAGTGACACTGCATGAGAAAGAATATGGGCTTTGGGGTCAGGCTTTGAATTGAATCCCAAACTCACCCTTACGTAGCTATGCCCTGTGAGTTCAACCTATTCAGCCTCTGATTTCCTATCTGTGAAAGAGGGTTGAAAAATTCTACTTCTTAGGGTTGGTGTGATGAGTATATAGGATATAGAAAGCATTAAGCATAACCTTCTTCCCCACATTGAATGACTTGAACTCCCTTTTCAGTGAGAGAGGGCTTGAATCGCCTCTCTCTCTCTTTCTCTCTCTGGCTTAGCCTCAAGGGCATGTGCTTGGCCTATTTAGGGAAGGTCAGCTGGCCTTAAACCTGCCTTTTCATGAGAATCCTAGGAAGTAAAACCTGGTAGATTAGCAGGGAGAAGGGAAGAAGCAAAAGTGAGAGAAAACCGTATTTGAGTATTCTTGACTCTGTGGCGGAAGGTATTATACACGTGGTTAGCTGCACGGGCTTTGGCGTTACATAGACACACCTAGGTTTGGGTCCCTGCTTGGCCAGGGACCTCAGGCAAATTATTCAATCTCCATGAGCCTCAGTTTCGTCATCTCTGAAATGAGGAGAACACTAAATGGGGGTGAATAATATAGACATCACAGGGTTGCAAATATTTAATGAGATAGTGCATGTTGAACACACATTAAATGCTGTTAGCTATTAGTAATGGAAATTATTAACCCTGCCAACAGGGCATCTAATTGGTAAAGGGCACCCGCCCTCTACGAGGCCTGGGACAGGATGGGTTGACATCTGTGTAAGTCTCACTAAAGCTGCATTCTGCTCTCCTGTAAATACCAGCTTCTCTTATTAGGGTCACAGGGTGATATCGTTGATCGTAATGATTGTGAATATTGCTGTGAGTCTGTTATTGATCATACCAGGGCCCTAAGGCTGGTATTCCTTTTATCCTGTTGCCCCTGTAGCACACTGACAAGGTGTGCAGCCCTTGCAATAAGGGGTCTGTGAGAGCTGAGGTCTGCGCACTGAGGTATTAGAGCCAGGAATAAAGGGTGGAGAAATGTTCTTAAGGCCTCCGTGGAAGTCCTAGAGGTTCCCCATCGCTACCCAAATTATTACACTTTATCTTCGCTTCCTGAGCCACCACCTGCACAACCCAGAGTATGTGTGGGTCTTCTTTTCCCTCTCTCTCTCTCTTCCTCTTTCTCTCTTCTCCAGCCATCCTCATCCTGGACTCTTCCCTTGTCAGCAAAGGAGATGGCATCTGTTCTCACCTTGCTCTTTAAGGCCAGCTATAGTTGGAGGGGCCTGTTCTCCCCTTCTGGTTCCTGCCATTGGCAGGAACATACAATTATCCCCAACCAATGAAGCAACCAGGCCCAGGGCCGACTGCTCCTGGAGGGGCACTGTGGGTATTATTATAGTATTATTATGATAATATTATTATTATAGTCCATTTTATAGACAAAGATACTGCGGCACAGAGAGATTCACTTACCCGAAGTTACATAGCTGATATTCGAGCCTATGCTCTTCCATGACTTTGACCTTTCCTCATCTGCCACCCACCTGGACACCAAGGAGATTTCGGGACCCCGAGGCCTAAACTGTCTGGTCCCTCTTTTTTAAAGGCTTATGCAATGCACTTATAGTAGCAATGACCACTAACAAAATAATTCTTAGATCTTTATTCAGTAATTCCATGCAAGGAACGAGATTATGGCTACAGCTTGGGTGTCCCCGAAGAGCTGTTGAATAACCTGCACGTTGTTAGACCGACTCCTGGGAGGCGGCAGCTGTCACCGGCACTGTGCTGGGCCACGGGAGGTCACAGCCTCTGCTTCCTACTGTCTCCTTCCTGTCAGCAGCCCCTCTCTATCGTACTTAGCTAAAAGTTTGGTGACACCATCTTCACCTGAGCGGCATGACTGTTGGTGCTGGGGTGTGTGTGTACTAATTTGCATACCTCTTTAGGAACTCTGGGATACTAAGGAAGACCATCAAGAACTTTATTTGCATGAAGGCCTGGAAGCCTTCTGGGAGAAAGGATGAGGGGCTGTTGGGGCTGAGACCGGGGTCCAGAGACAATGGGGGTAATTAAAGAACCCTTGTAGTACTATTGGCAGTGGGACCAATGAGACCATGTGCCAGCAAGTGGCTAAAAGAGGGAATCCTTGGAGTCCTTGGCAGGGCAGGAGCTTGGAGTTAAAGACCATCACAGATAGCCCCCTGCCCCTTACACGAGCCCTCTGCCAAATGATGCAAGAATTATGTGCTACTCCTTTATAACAAGGGATGTGCTATAGAATTTTCTGTGATGATGGAAATATTCTGTCTGTGTTGTCCAATAGGGTAGCCACTAGCCACATAAAATATGGCACTTGAGATATAACTAGTGCAACTGAGGAAATGGACTTTAAAATTTTATTTAATTTGAATACATTTACATGAATTCAATACTAACTATTGGAGAGTGCAGCTTTATAGACTTGCTGTGAAGCCTGGGTACTCCCAGAGGTCAGGCATCACTTAGAAATGGTGGTTATGGAAGTTCAGAAGGAGAACTGCCATTGGGGTCGTCCTCAGCCAATGTGATGGTTAAAATATATATCACCCTCTTAGCCGGGTGTGGGGGTGTACATCTGTAGTCCCAGCTACTCCAGAGGCTGAGGCAGGAAGATCGATTGAGGCCAGGAGTTCAAGTTTGCAGTGAGCTATGATGATGTCACTGCTATCCAGTCTGAGGGACAGAGAGAGACCCTGTCTCCAAAAAAAAAAAAAAATAGAAAAGAAAAAAATACATATATATACATATCACCCTAGAAACAGATTAGGCACTAAAATCAGACAGACTTGGCTTTGAGTCTTGGCTCTTCTATTTATTGACCTTATGACCTTGGGCACGTGTCCTTTAAACATGTAGAGTCTCAGATTCATCATCTGTAAAATAGAGGAAATAATACCTATGAGGGCATCTCTTCCTCCATAAGGTCTGTAGGACTTGCTTCATTCATTTATTCAAGAAATATTTGTTGAATATCCTCCATGGTCAGGCTTGTGTTGGTATATAGAGGTAAGCAAGGCACAGCCTGTCTTTTCCCTCCTGAAGGCTGCAACTAGGGTGGGATCTGTCAAATGGTAAAACAGTAAAATTATATCGAGCTTTGAGAGGGTTGTGAGGATGAAACTGGGCCGTACAGCGAAGTGCCGGTTCTGAGCTGTTTGTACTCAAACGTCCATTCTCCGTGTTCTGGAACTGTGCGTCTCTCCTGCCGAGGGTCCTTGGCAATACTCCAGGCCCCCTCTTTGCTTCCTGGCTGCCCACATTGAAAGAAGACAAAGCAGTCACCATCCTCTGTCCCCTCTTAGATTATAGACAGAATTGGATGTGTCTCTCATACCAAAACAGAAACCAAATTCTCAGAATGGGTACACCTTCCTCCTGCCAGGTCCCTGGCAGTATCCTCAAGATATGAAAGGGGCAGAAAACACCCAGTGCCCCTGCGACAGACATGCTGGGAAGGGGCCCCACCTCCAGGAGAGGTCAGTCTGGGAAGCATTGGAGCTGAGTCCTGTTTTCCCTCGTGGGTTGAGGGTGGCCAGAGTTGTTGCCGGAGACCTGGGTGCCAGAGTTCCATGTCCCAGGATAATCTGGGATGTGGACCCCGAGACACCAACCTGCCCCTGGAAGAGCAGCGTGGAGGGGCCAGGAGCCTGAGAGGTGGGAAGGAGAGGGTGGGAGCTTTCCCCACCGCCTGCCCGGCCCCCCCCCCCCCCCCAGAATTCCAGCTGGAGGTTTATTCTTCCTTCCTCCTGACACAGCCTGAGAGAGGAGTGTCACCTGACCTCAGGGCACATTCCAGAATGAGGCCACAGCCAAGAATAGGACCCAGGAACCCTGCCACCCATCCTGCCTGCATTAATCACACATTCCCCAGAGTCAGAGGGAGGCTGCAGACTCATGGGGTGGGGGGAGGAGAAGGAGGAGGAGCAGGTGTGAGGAGGTGGAGCCGTGAAAAAGGAGGGAAGACTCCAGAGAGGCCCCTTCCCAGCCTCGGGGGTGTCTAGTGCGATAGCGCCTCATGGCCCTCGGTCCCAGGATCCTTTGCTCATCCAGCAAACCCCCATGAGCTGTGTGAGCTGGGCCCACGGCCCTCCTGGAGCCCCTAGGCAATTACTCTGATCTGGATCAGTGCGAGTATAGACGGGGACAGACTCAGAGAGGAGTGCTCGCGAGGCCTGGGGGACGGCAGAGGCTTCCCCAAGGAGCCGAGTCTTGAAGGATGAGTAGGCAGAAGGCTGACGTCTCGCTCAGGAATCTAGGCCATGACTGCTATGTGTGTGATAGAAGTACATGTCACACGGCGGGGTCGTAAACCGCCCGGGCGGTGTGTGTGCACTGCCCAGAGGCAGGCTCTTTGGAGATATTTGGGGTCCTGGTGGGACTCCACACTGCCCGGCCCGGAGCAGGGCGTGTGTGTGTGTGTGTGTGTGTGTGTGTGTGTGTCTGTGTGTGTGTGTGTGTGTTGCACACGAGGAGAAATAGCATAACATGGGCATCACGAGCCCCAAAGTCAGACGGGCAGGACTCAGGTCCTGGCTCTGCCACTCGGTCAGCAGCTGTGTGATCTCCGGCAAGTTTCTCATCCCCTCCAGCCTTAGTTTTCCCACCTACAAAACAACATTCTGTCTCACACGGTTGCCATGGAAACGACAAGCGCTGGTGTCCAGTGCCTGTCACATAGTAAGCGCTCGCTCATGCTGATGTTGTTCTTTTTTTTTTTTTTTCTGAGACAGAGTCTCAATCTGGTGCCCGGACTAGAGTGAGTGCCGTGGCGTCAGCCTAGCCCACAGCAACCTCAAACTCCTGGGCCCAAGCAATCCTCCTGCCTCAGCCTCCTGAGCAGCTAGGACTACACGCATGTGCCACCATGCCCGGCTAATTTTTTCTATATATTTTTCAGTTGGCCAATTAATTTCTTTCTATTTTTTAGTAGAGACTGGGTCTCACTCTTGGTTCAGGCTGGTTTCGAACTCCTGACCTTGAGCGATCCGCCTGCCTCCGCCTCCCAGAGTGCTAGGATTACAGGCATGAGCCACCACCCCGGCCCTGATGTTGTTCTAACAAGTCGATGGGACACAGGGAGTCCTCCATGGCCTGCGTATTTATTCTCTCCCGTCCCTAGTCAGATTCCAGCCCGAGCCCCTCTCTCTGGCCCCCCTGGCCAGGGGGTGACATCAGACTACAGAGCAGCTGGCAGGACAATGGGACAGAGTGTCCTAGGAGGCCGGAGGGTGGAAAAAGCCAAGCTGTCCTGCCCCAGAAGCCCCGGGGCTGGTCCAGAGACAGGCTGCGCAGGGTGGGTCTGTGAAGACGAACACGGGGATGCACTGGGGGGACTGAGAGCCACAAGGACATGAGGAGGGGAGGAGCGAGCATCTAGTGTAGAGAGGGAAGCAGGCAAGGCTGTATTTGGTGAGGGAGGCTCAATCTCCCTATGTCCTGGGGCCCAGGCTGGGGCCAAATCTCCCGGGTTTGACTGAGTGAGGTGACCTCCCCACGCTGCCTGGCAACCGGCAGCTCAGTCCGCCCTTTATTGAGCACCTACTAGATGTCAGGCATTGTACAAGGCCGAGGGTAACAGAGGTAAGGGACTCAGGCTTGGTTTCCAGGATAGAAAAATATATGCCACCCAGGTGCAGTGGCTCATGCCTATAACCCTAGCACTTTGGGAGGCCGAGGCAGAAGGATGACTTGAGGCCAGGAGTTCGAGACTGACCTCGGTAACAGAGAGAACTTGTCTCTAAAACAAAAAAAGAAAGGAAAAAAAAAAATGCCATGTAGTAGGTCAGAAGTTAGAGTCTAAGCCACCATTCCCTAAGTGCCCATATTTTCTGAACCCCAAATCAGCCTACGTAGGGCACTCAGCTTGGCTGTACGCTGTGAGCAACAGAATAAAGCATTTGAAGCTGTGTGTTTGCTGACGGTGGGAAGCCCAGCACCCAGCATGATGGCAGGGCTACAAGGCTTGGCCATTCCCGGCCAGGGGGCGGCTGAGGCTGAGATGGCGCAGCAGCCACCCCGAGCCAGGCTGTTTCCCAGCCTGTCCAGTTTTACAAGGCTAATGGGGTTGAGCTCCCCAAATATCTGTAAAGTGTTCTTACTGCCTTCTGTTTTACAGATAAGAGAAACTGAGGCTCAGAGAGACAGCAGATAAATGGCAGGGCCCAGGCAGACCTGGGTGAGTTTGACCCCACAGGCTGGGTTTTCTCGCTCTGCCAAGCTGGGGCTGGAGTGTGACAGGGACCCCGGGGTCTGGGGCTGAGGGTGGGCAGTGATCTGGGGAGAGGGACCCCTCAGATGGGATTTTCCTGAACCTCGCACCACCACCAGGGGAGCAGAGGTGCGACCTGGCTCCTTCCGTCCCGGCCCTGCCACGGGGCTGAGGCCCTGTATTTGTGCAAGTGGGGATGAACGGGGAGGTGACCTGTGCTCATGTGTGGACACTTGCTCCCTCAGGCTCTATAGTAATGTGCTAGACCTCGGGCTAGCAGCAGGTGCAACCGAATGTCCCCAGGCCTCTAGGGAGGTTGAGGAGACAGTCCTCGCCCTCTGGCTACCTGATCTGAGCAGGGATCACACCATCTTTTTTAAATTTATATATATTTTTTTCTTTTTTTTTCTTTCCTCTTATTATGGGGGTACAAGTATTGTTAGGGATACATATATTGCCCCTGCCACCCCCCCCCACCCCGCCATGCCAGAGCTTCAAGCGTGTCCAACCCTCAGGTGGTGCACACCTCACCCATTATGTAAATATACACCTTTCCCCTCCTCCCCCCTCCCACCTGTCCACCACCCGATAAAAGTTTTTGGTTTTTTTTGACATTTTGGTTACATTGTATATCTTTGCCTCTCCCTAAGAAGGGTTACAGGTAATCCCTTCCCCCCGACAATGTACGTCACATCCCTAAGATGTGGGTCTCCCCCCACCCCAATCCCTGGTGAACAGTACAACTATTTGAGTATCATAGTTTAAATCAGTCAGTACCAAAATTCATATATGTTTTATTAGAGACAAGGTCTCGCTGTGTTGCCCAGGCTGGAGAGCAGTGGTGTCATCATAGCAGATCACACCATCTTGGTGGCTAAGTTTTGGGCTCAGTGTTCTCCCATTGGCTGCCTGAGAACCTCCCACTCCTCTGGCCTCTCCTCTCTCAGGGAGCAGCTTGTCTTCCCTCTCCTGGCCCTGTCCTCGTGCCCTCATTGTGGTTGAGATGGGCTGGGCTGGGCCCGGCCTGAATTCCTACACTGGGCTGGAGCCCAGGAAAACCCAGGCAACTGTGCAGGGGAGCAGTGTCTCTTGTAGGGGACAGACAAGCTGTGGGGTGTGCCACAGTTGCAGGCTCCTGAACATGTCTCCAGGGGTGAGGAGCAGGCCTGGGCCACCCTGAGGCCAAAGATGTCACTGTCCCCATTCTCAGAATCAAGCCCCATGCCCTGGGCACACCTGGGGCTTTGCTGCAGAGTCTCGCAGGGACCAGGGAGTCACATGCAGTGGTTCAGCCCCTGCCAGCCCCACTCCCATCTCCTGCACCTTCTCACCTCTGAACTGGATGCCATCAGTGGCGGGGTCTGGCCTCTGCACCTGACCCACCGTGCTGTCATAATGGGGTCTGAGCACCCAGAACTCGTGGCCTACGCCCCACCCCGGCCTGCCTCTCTGGCCTCCACTTTCTCGTGCTTAGCTTATACAGCAGCACCGTTAAGGGGCCTCGGAGCTGCAAAGTGGGCCTGAATATGAGCAATGTCCCTCCAGCACCCAAATATGGTCCCATTGGCCAGACTTCCCTCCCATAAGGTCACCAAGCGAATGACCACTGTCACTACCCCTCTCCGTCCCTCCCCCACACGAGCCCACAGGAATCACACAGGAAGGGCTGCTGATACTATGAGCTTTTAATCAGTATCTTCCTGCCTATATTTGAGGAAGAAATGAGGATGCCCCGCAATGACCTTCTCTAGCCTTGGAGGGGCAGGGACAGATGCAGGGCTGAGGAGGGCGTGGGGGCAGATGCAGGGCTGACAGTGGGGCTCCCAGATCCTCTATCTCATGGGGGAGTGGCCAGGCCCACCCGGGGAGTCTGGAAACACAAGAAAATCACCAAGGAGTGGCCACATCCCCAAACCCTCCCTCCCAGGCCTCACCTAGGGCCTTGCTGCAGGCTCCCTCGGGCTCCCGAGGCCACCACCAGATGGGAGCAGCGAGCAGCGTTCCTCTTCCTCCGCAAGCCTGCCTTCCCCTCTCCTGTTCCTCCACCGCCCCTTCCCGCCTGCTTTTCCTCTTCCTTTATTTCTCCTGCCACTAAACCAGGTCCCGGGGCTTCCATCTGCTTTACGTGCAGCGGCCTATGAAAGCACACTGCCCATTGAATGGACACGTGGAGCTGGGGGGCCAGCCACGGAGCTGTTTCTAGGGGGACCTTGGAATCAAGGTGTTTGTGTTCGGGTGCCTGGAGCCGGGCAGTGACTGACAGGAGTCTGTGGTCCTAGCACCTGGCACCCAGTGGGTGCTCAGAGAATGTCCACTGGGTTGAACTGAACACAATTGAATCAACAAACCAATGTAGCCAAGAGGAAGGATGTGTTCTGCCGGTGCCACGGTGCCACGCTGGCACGCTGACACAGGCTGAGCACCCAGAGCCCCCCCCATCCCAGCAGCCTCCACTCAGGGCAGGTTGATTGCTGGGTTGGACTATGCCTCTGGCTTCCCACCTCTAACACCAGTGGTCTCTGCTCACAGTGATCTAGGAGGCTGTGGGGAATTTGTACCACGAGCCCCCCCCACCCCACCCCCCGCCATCTCCCCCCACCTGCTCCTGTAACCGGCAAACAGCGGCCGCCTCCTGAACCCTGGCTGGGGCCTGGCTGTGGGCAGGTGGTTGGGAGAGCCGGGGTTGGGGGGTGGCAAAGGGAGGAGGAGAATGCCTGAGCAGACTGGTCATCAGGAACAACCTACACGTGTCTACTGACTTCCTCTTTTGTCCCCCTCAGCTAAAAAAATGGACCCTTATAGAACCCAAAGAATAGAAGCTGATCTGAGACCTGCTGGTGGCTTTTTTCTGACCTGCTGATGGATGTTTCCCTGCCGGCCCACGACTGTCTGATCTGCCCTTGCCCAGGTTGCTGACTGAGCGGCATGGGGCGGGGGTAGTTGGGAGAGGGCCAGGAAGGGACCAGGGAGGGGTGGGGGGCTTCAGTGCAAGCCCAGGAACTCCTTGAGGACGTCGCAGGTCTTCTTGTGCATGACCTCGCGGAGCTTCCTGACCCGCCGGGTGCTCGACACGCCCACGAAGCTGTCGGGCCGCAGCATGGCCATGCCGCCGTCCACCTCGCCCATGATGATGAGCGGGGTCTCGCCCGCCGTCACGTTGGGGCAGGGGCAGGCCCAGTCCACGTGGAGCAGCGTGACCTCCAGCGGCTCCCGGCCCAGGAACTTGAGGCCCATCTTCTCGTCCTTCAGGACCTCGTCCACCGTCACCAGGGCACGGCCCGAGTCAGGCTCCTCAGTCAGCTCAGAGACGCGGCCCAGGATGACGAAGTCGCTCCGACAGAAGCTGGTCACGAGCTTCTGCCGCGGCTTGCAGGCCCGACAGCGCTGGTTGCCCCGAGGGAAAGGGCACGACTCCTCGCAGGCCTCTCGGCTCTCAAAGTTGTTGCCGTTGCCCTCGCAGCCGCCGTAGACAAAGGACTGGCACTGGCCCGTCTGGCTGTTGTAGGCCCAGCGGGGCGCGTAGGCCTTGCAGGGCCCCTGCAGGGCGGGCAGGCTGCAGGCGGCCAGGGGCCCGCTCATGCAGGCCAGCACGCAGGCCTCGTAGGTCTCGAAGTGGTTGAGGTTGCGGTGGCAGTGGCCGAAGGTGAAGGTGAGGCAGTCATTGGCCTGGGCGTCAAAGTGCCAGCGCGTCTGCTCCTCGCCGCAGTCTTCGCTGTCAGGCGGCTGCAGGCACTCGGCTGCCGGAAAGGCCGTGCCGTTGGGGCTGCTCTCCGAGGTGGCCGCAGCCTGACCCCCCCTGACCACGGACAGCGGGAAGTCAGCCCTCAGGACCCCGGCGGCATTCCGGGCCATGCAGGTGTAGATGCCAGCGTCCTGGGGCTGGGCGTTATAGATGACCAGCTGGGCGATGTTGGTGACCACCACGTTGCCGCGCACGTGGTTGGGCCGCATGACCACGTTCTCCCGATCCTCCAGCTGCTTCTCCCAGGTGATCTCGGGCCGGGGCCGGCCCACCACCTCGCAGAGGAAGCTCACTGTCTCGCCCACCGTGACCGACTGGTGCACAGGGTGGTTGAGCAGGGCTGGGGCCGCCATGTCCAGCCCAGGGGTCTCCGGGGAGGCCGTGGTGGGGTGCACGGTGGTCTCAGGCGGCAGGGGGCTGGTGTTGGGCCAGGTGAAGTGATAGCGGCAGGTGACGACGGCCAGCGTGATGCCCTTGGAGCAGGCCTCGGCGTCCATGTAGCAGCGGTTATAGTAGGTGAGGCCGTCCGAGGCACAGGTAAAGCTGGGCTCCTTCTCGCAGCGGTCTTTGCACTTGCACACGGGCTGGCCGTCCCAGATGTCGCACTCGGAGCCCTGCTGCAGACACATGAAGTGGTCGCATGTGGCCTCCTTGGGCATGCCCACGGGGCCCTTCTTCCCTTTCACGTCCATGTAGCGGGCCGCCACACAGCTCTTGGTCCCGCACACGTTGGGGCAGCACTTCTCATAGGTCTCACACTCCTGCAAGAGCCAGAGACAGGCCTGAACAGGGAGGGGAGGGGGAGGGGAGGGGCCCCCTGCCCGACGGTTCGTGGGGAGGGACACTAACATGCTCGCCATCCAGCGTGAGCTGCAACACTTGATAATCCCGGCTAATGCCTGCATGGCATCTACTGTGTTCCGGGCCCTCGTCTAAGAACTTGGACATCTGTCAACTCATCACAAGCCTGCAGTGGGCACAGCTACTATCCTTACTTTACAGATGGTGATGACTGAGGCACACAGAGGTTCAGTAACTTGCCCAAGGTCACAAAGCTAGCAGTGTAGGAAGAAGTGGGCCACAGACCTCTAAGAGGGGGAGTTTTCCTATGACCCTTTCACCAAGGAGAATGCAGAGACCCAGAGGTGACGCCCGAAGACAAGGGCTCCAAGCTCCCAGTGGATGGGACGCTGCAATAGCATATTTTTCTTCCACATCCAAAAATAAAGTCTAGTTGAACCAGTGAGGCTGCCCTTTTTGTCATTTTTCCAGTGGGGTGAGGATACCCTGCTGACCTGAAGAGTTCACAGCAGACGCCAAGAAGGAAACACCCCAGGACAGATGTTGTCCACCCACTCCCCGCTGTCCACTCTCCCCCCGCTGGAGGAGACCAGCACACACATGAGGAACAGAGGCCGTGACAAGGGCCCAGGTTTACCCAAAGCCAAGAGTGAAGGCAGGTGAGACGGGCCCGGGCCGCCCGGTCTGCACCGGACCCGGGCGCTCAGCTCCGTGTGGGACATTTCAGGGGGAAACAAGAAGAAAAGTCCCCTTGTGTGGCAAAGGTCAGCGGGGACTTGCCAGGCCGTAATCCCCTCTGATTTTCTGTGGAGCCACATAAGGCATTAGTTTAATTCCTCGAAATTAGCACCATGTTTGTGGAGCCGACACAAACAAGGATCTCACGTGGTGTTTTCGACAAAAACACATCGTACCCACGGGGCAGGCAGGCAGCGCTCCTAATCCTCCTCCAGGTAGTAACTCTGTGAGTTACTCCCCACTAGGCCTGGCCTCTCGTCATTCCAACTTTTATTTCAGCCTCTTTGACATTCCACATCAGCTAAGAGGGGGAAATACCCCCACCCCGGCTGTGTTCCTGCCTGACTTGTTTACTGCGCTACCCCTTTCGGCTCAGAATGGGGACTTTGTTTTGCAGCCCTTGTTTGGCATAGGCTTCCAGGCCACGCCAGGGGAGGCTGGGGACAGGGATGGGAAGCTTGCAGAGCCGGAGTCCAAGGGAAAGGGCCTGCAGGGAGGTGAGGGCAGGAGGGAAAGTGGGAGCAGGAGAACCCGCCCCTCGGCCTGCCCAGCATCTGGTTCCTAAGACACTGGCCCAGACAGCTCCTTTGGGACCTGGAGGTCCATGAGAGGCTGGGTCCTCTGGGCACAGGAAACCTGGACTGATCCTTAGAACACTTCTGCTCCAGGGCCAGAGTGTCCCCACAGGCTGTCTGCATCCCCAGCCCCACACAGGTGCCTCTACCTGAGACACACAGGCCCAGCCAGAGTCCACTGTGCCCAGCCCCACCTGGCTTAGCAGGCCAGCCCGCGCCAGTGAGACAGGCTTACCTGTGAACATAGCCAACTAATGGCACAACCCTAGCTGGGCGGGAACAGCCACCACCCCTCCCCACTACTTATGTCCCTTTCCCTCGGCACCCCATGTCTGCTACAGCATCTGGCCTGAGAGGCCTGAGCACGGTCCCCTGCGCACTGTCTCCAGGGCAGCCCTGTGCTCTCCTGTGGGTGACCATCACCTACAGGAGCACTAGGGTCTCAAGTTCCCTGGGGATGGCAGCCTAGACCTGGAGCCCCAGGAGACTGTGTGCTGTCCTCAGAGCTGGCCAGGCCAGGCAGAAAGTGGCTCTGCCTGGAGCAGGTGTAGGTACCGTGGCCCATTGCCCCTGCTGGGGGGTGGGGGTGGGGTGGGCAGGAATGACCATTGGGAATGACTTGGGAACTGGGAGGGAACTGTCCTGGAGCTGGCTGCAGTGTCCTCTGATGGGAAGCAGAGAGCTGGATCGAGGAACCTGGGAGGCTGACACTTAGTCCCATCCTTCCCAGGGACACCCAAGGGACCTATTGAGAACTGTTCATGCCCGGCCTGCCATCAGCCTGGTCTGCTCTCAGGGTCAGGGTCCAAACCCCTGGGGAGGTAGCCTGGAGGCCACGAAGCCTCAGCTATGTTGTCAGAGGTGGGTTCCAAGCCCACCCTGCCCTCACTGGCCACGGCACCCTGGGCCCTTCCCGCACGGCTCTGCATTCCACTCTCACCTATGGGAGGGCTGCTGGTGCCTGCGTGCTGACATGTCATGCCAGTCCCCACTATGTGCCTGCCCCAGCGCTGGCTCGCAGCAGCCCTCGCAGACAATGAGGAATCCTCGGATTCCCAGTCCCCGATGAACTTGGACATCACTCCTGCCTCTTTCCAGGCCTGGGTGTGAACAGACAGGCATCGTGCCCTGCTTATCTCTGGGTGGACAGGGTCTGTGTTCCTTCGCGTTCCTGGGTCCTGCAGGGCACTTCCGAGCCGTCCCCACCCCGCAGCCCCTACCCTCCTCACTAACGCGCTCACGTGGTCCACTCACCTGGTCCGTCTCACACTCCCGCTTGCAGGTGCTCTGTGCATCCACCCAGAGGTTGGGGTTCATGTCGTTGGGGCAGATGCCAGCGTGGGAATAGCGGATGGGCGGCAGCGCCAGGCCTCGAGCGGGTACCCCGAGCAACAGCAGCAGCAGCAGCGGCACTGCCACCTGCTCCCAGCGGGACCAGAACCAGTGGCACCCCAGGGCCCACATGCTGCGGTCCGTGGTGGCCAGAGACCTCCCCTGCAACGGCGCCAGGGGCTGGGGGCCACCAGGGCCTCCTTCTCGGGGGCTGGAGACACCTGCCCTCCCCACCCCAGCAAGCTTCCTTGCTAAGGCTGTGCTGAGGCTGCTGCTGCCGGCTGCCTCCACCAAGTCAGTGCAGCCTGCTGGGCCGTGCGGCTTCAGATAAAAGAAAGGTCTTTGGAAAGAAACTCCCTCTCCTGAGTGTGCAGGGAGAGGAGCCGCAGCAGGGGCCCCGAGCCTGGATTTATATCCTGGGCGCGCCACCCGAGTGGGAGCGGGCTAACCTGATGCCTGTCACAGGCAGGCTGCTGGCGCCTCTGTCCCGTGGCTGATCACAGACTTATTGCAGAAGGGGAAAAAAAAAGCTGGAAGCAGTTTAGGCAGCGTATCTGGCACGGTGGGACACCTGCTTGTTTTTGACTCCAGGAGGCCTTTAACCCCTTCAAGGGCCAAAAATGGCATGTGCTTTGGGGGGAGCTGGCTTCGGGACACGCAAGCTCGCTGTAAAGAAGGGTTTGTTTCCCTTTCCCCCCCCCCGCCCCGCTCCTTGGGGCTGGGCCCCCTCCTCCCCTTTAGCCACCTCTAAAGAACACACAATCACTTGTTACAAGGAAGGACCTGCAGCCACCGGTTAGCATCGCCCGGCTCGATAGTACATTTGAGAGCAAATGACGTGGAAAAACAACAAGTTCACGGCCATTCCAGGGCGGGCCTGAGCCGCGCTGTGCCGCTGTGCCGTGTAAGCCGACTCCCACCCCAGCCCCAGGTCCCTTTGTGGGGGGCGTGCACAGGGACAGCTCGTATCTCCACGTCCCGGCAGTTGTGTCTTGCGTTCCAACTTTGGTGACTGTTCCCCAAATCATTCCAGAGACACATACCAGATATGCTCCGGCTCCCCCGGCTGCCGGGACGTATCACATTCCTCACTCCTCCATCAACACACTTGTCGGCTCCAAGAAACCTCCGCGGCGGCAACAGTGTCTCAGGACCGCACTGCACAGCGGAGCTGCCCTCCCGGACGACCACCGCGCCCTTTTCAGGGGCTCCTTCTGGGTGCCGGGGCTCCGCAGGTGCCCTCGCACATCCCGCTCCGCAGAGGAAAAGGTCTGTGGTCGAGGGGGGCAAGCGACCTGCCCAAGGTCACACACAGCAAGCGGTAACAGTGACACCGGCGCTAACACGCATGGGCTCCCAGCACGTGCAGGGTCTCTGTACCCATCACCGCGTGTTGTCTTCACAGCAAACGGCACCTCCACGTTAGGCGGAGGAAAGGACCCACGGAGAAGCTAAGCACCCTGCCATTATCCAGGAATCGGGGACACCAGCTTGCTGGGTGTGGGCAGGGGCCTTGCAGAGCCCCCTCCCCCCTCCATCTGTCAGAACTGCTGTCAAGGCACAGCCCAAATGCTGGTTTGTACAGACCGGACAAGCGATTTTTGAAACATCAGGGGCAATATTTGTGGAGGGGCCGGGAAGAGAGCCAGAAGCTGCCAGGGGCCGGGGCGAGCGCTCCCCCCGTGGCAGGAAATGGCTTGTATCTAAAATGCCACGAGCAGCCAGCAGGCTGTGTTTGTGGTGGTCATTCAATCCTGGGGGTGGGAGACCGGTACGAGAGAGCCCGGGGAGAGAGAGGGACCTTGTCAAGGCCAAACCGCAAGGGATTTGGGGAGCTGCCATGTCCCGGGGGTAGCAGATGGGTGGGCACCCCACACGTCAGAGCAGGAAAGGATCTCGAAGGCCCGCGGCAGTGCTCTTATTGCACAGATGGGGAAACTGAGGCCTGAGCCCAGGCCTCACCCTCCCCCAGGTCCGCCTTCCCCTTCAGGAACAAAGCTCACCATCTAGTTTGACTGCAAAAAGCCAACAGGATCCTTCTTTCCACCCCACAGACCTTTCCTCTTCCCAGCTGGGTGGTGTGTTGCCTTCTCCCTGCCTGAGCCGCTTCCTTCCCGTTGTGCGGGGCATTCTGCAAGATCTGTCTTTTCTGCTTATGTCGAATCACTAATGAAGGGTGTCAGATCCTAATCCTCTAAATTATTGGAATAAACTTCCCTCCAAGGCTGGTCCCAGTAATGAAGCCAGACAGCGGGCGACGCCGGCTGCTTTGAATTCCCTGTAATTTCATAAACCCGTGTTCCAGCTGCTCGGAGCAGGGGCCTCGGCAAGCTCTGGAGCAACGTGGTTTGTGCAGCCTCCTGTGATATCACAGAGGGAAATGGACAGTGACACATTTCTAAGCAGGACTTAGAAAAACTGTCACAGCCCCATTACGCAAGGACAAGGATCCAAGGAGAGGAGGCTGGTTTCTGGGGAGCTCCTCGAGAGCAGGGAGGGGGTGGGAGAGGGGCAGGCTCAGAGCAGGTGGGGGGAGCGTGCGGGAGGGGCAGACGCAAGGGAAGCCGTCCACCCTGCCTCCCCCAGCCCCATCCTGTGGGGAGCCGTGGGCCTCTCCATCCCGGGCCCCATTCCTGGCCACTCTGCTCTGAGAGCTCTCAAAACAGCATCAGGGAAGACAGGCCCTAGAACACTCTGACTCTCCCTCTCAGCCCTTCCAAGTCTCCCACCAAAACACGGCTCAGAATAATAAATAACATCTGATCAGGGCCCGGAGCCCACACAGCGCTTTCACCTGCACCGGCCCCAGGAGGGAGGGAGCTCTGCTGCTCAGGAGAGGAAACCCCGCCACAGAGAGGTTAGGCTGGACACACCCGGCCCCCATGGCCTCCCCTGCCTGCCCTCAGGCCCCTGCGCCCAGTGCAAACTTCCATCCCCTCCAGAACTCCCCAGCCCCCGCTGGCCACCCTGCCCCGCCGGCTTGTTTATAAGCTGCTCTGGGAGCCCTTTGAAGTCTCCTCCTCCTGGGCCCTCCCTCCCAGAGCCTCTGGCTCCCTCTCCTGTCTGTGTGTCTGTCTGACTGTCTCCCGTACACCCTTCCCTGGCGGCTGGCGTGGACCCCACCCTCGGCAAACCAAGGGTGGGCTTGGCTGGGGTGGCTCGGTGGCCCATTCCCACTGTCCACTGGGCCTCCCCTTCCCCGCTCAGCCCACTGAGGCAGGGGCCTAGCCTGCCTAGGGGTGTCCCCTGCCTTTCGCCCTTTGCCCAAGGATGTTGGGCACAGCTCAGTCTCTCTTGCCACCCAGGGTGAGAGGTCAGAGGGCTGGACTCTGAGCGGTCTCAGAAGAGCCCCTTCTGGCCTTCACCACTGTCAGAGGGTGGGGGCACCGTGGGCCCGTCACAGCCTCCAGGGTGGGATCAGGCCCTGCTCTAGATGCCAAGGCAGGAGGTCACGCCCAGACAGTGACCTCTATGTAACCTTGACCTCAGGTTCACCCTGAGCACAACAATTCCTGAGCCACTAGGGTCTTGACAGGACAGCACAGTTCGTACCATTTCCCAAATCAGCCGCACACGTGACGGGGACGCACAGAGGCCTAGAGATGCCACTTCACTCATGCACAGACCAAACCTCTTACCTCTCGCCACACCTGCTCCCTCTGCCTCTATTTTCTTTCTTTCCACAAGTGGTTTTTTTAAAGCACCTACTGTGTGCTAAGTTCTGGGCACATAGAGATCAACAACGGTCTTCGTCAACAGAGAGGGTACAGCCTAGCCGGAAAACAAGTACGCAAAAGTGGTAGGAAGAGTGAACGCTGGGATGGAGGCCCTTGCAGTGCTGGGGGGAGAGGCCTGGGGTTTGCTGTTGCACAGACGTGACATCGGGTGGGGCCCGAGACTGAGCAGAAGACGGCAAGCAAAGGAGGGAAGCAGTTTCCTCCACCTCTCCCTGGAAAGGCCTGGCCACAGCACAGCCTCTTCGGCCAAGGCCCTCCCTCCATGGGGCCCAGGCCTCCGGAAAGGGGAGGCCAGAGGGAAGTCGGCAGGTTTAGGAGCCAGGGTGGGGGCGGGCGCTGCACAGGTGGCCCCAGCAAAGTCATACCAGCAGCCCATCCTGGCCTGCCCCGCTCGGGCCCCAGACCTAAGGCAGCCATGCTTTCTCCCAGGTGGATGGGGGAGCCCAGCCCCCTGGGGGGCCTTCCTGCCTGGTCTTGGTCATTTAAACTTGTTTGGGGGAGGAGGAAGGATTTGAGGAGCAGGAATTGGGGTGCTGGGAAGGAGGGAGTCCTTGGAGAGGGTGCTGGACGGGCAGCCCCAGCTAGAGCAGTGATTAGTCAGAGCCAAGCCAGGGAATTCAATAAAGCTATCGGCTCATTACCCAGCTGGGGACCCCCTGCCCGCGCGGCCTCCGCTGGGTTACATTACAAGGCTGTGTGAACTCTCCCCTCTGAGTGAGGCTGCACCGGGCCTTGGAATAATTATGGGGCCTCAGCAGATGGTGGAGGCGGATGGGGGAGGCCTTCAGCTGTGGGACACGTGACCCGTCAGCATCTGTGTGGAACAGGACATGGGAGGGTCCTCGCTGAGCGGGGGTTGGGGGGGCATGCTGAATCAAGGTCTGAGAATTGTGGGGTTGGCAGGGGTGGAGCAAGGCCCAGCGCCCCCAGCCAGCTGGGCCTCCTTGGAGACCCCCGCCCAGGCCAGGAGGGCCCGCTTGTGCGGCTGAGGCCCTGGAAGCTGGCGAGTGGCGTCTGGGGGCGTGCGTGTGTCATGAAGCAAGAACAGGAAGCACACTTCTGTTATGGCGGCACGACGCTAGGCTCCTCTGCGCACTCAGATGTCCCCCTGGAGGATGTTGGGCTGCGTCTCCACCCACTCGGGAAGCTCCGTGGTGCTTGGGCTGAGCCCCCGCAGGGCGTCAGGAGTCCCGGGCTCTCATCGGGTCTGCCATCAACTCCCTGTGGGAGCCCCTCTGTTTCCCCAGCTCAGGCCCCTTCCAGTCGGCACTGCTCCCACTTTGCTTCGGTGGAATCAGCTTCAAAAAGCCCCACGCGGCTCTCAGCCAAGACAAACACGGGTGTGCAGGAGCCAGAGGCCGCAGGGCCGGTGTGGGCTCCACCGCTGTGCTCTGCTGCGGGACAGCAAGGGCCGGGTCCACTCCCCCACGCCTGGGGCTCAGCGGAGTCCCCCAAATAGCCACACGGCCTCCCTCCTGCGCTGGTGTCCCTGCCCTAAAGGCTTCCCCCGGCTACTCAGCTCGTTGGTTCCCGCCCTCTCTGCCTCAATCCTTTCTTCTTCCTTTGGATGAGAGAGAAGAGAGGGTCCGAGGCTCAGGGTCTCTCTGCTTCCCTGCTCGCTGCCGGGCAACATGGCACATGCTCTCTAAGGCCAGGCATGGCCCCCCTCACACTCATCCGACAACACAAATGTGCAACCCTGTGCGGGGGCGGAGGAGGGCCGTGAGAAACAGGTTTATTCCTGACCATTATTCCAAGACCGGCTTAGAGATGGCTTCCCCATGCCTTCAAGATGAGGCAAAAGCATTTACCTGGGCCACCGTGGATTTCTGCCTCGGTTTACTTCTCCAGGCTTTTCAGGTATCCCTCTCATTCTCAAACTCTGGCAGCTGCCACAGCGCTCTTTCAGATCTTTAAAATCTCTCCACAGTCTTGCCCCTCCAGGCTCTCACACAAACGTTGTCCTCTGCCGGACGCTCTCCCACCTCCCGGCTGGTTCCACCTTCTCCTGGCCAGCTGCTGCCTGACGCATTTCAAGCTACGTCTTTCAGGAGAACTTCCTGCCCTCAGACGGGGAGGAAGACCAAAGGCACTTCCCATCTTGGAGGTTCCTGGCAGAGTTTTTAAATGACAAAGCAAAACAAACACAAAAAGCCACGACTGGGTTATAAAATCTGTGGCAAAGTTTAAGTTTCAATGTAGTGAGTTGATGGTAGTCCCCCAAAACATATGTTCACTTCCTAACCCCCAGAACTTGTGAGCGTGACCGTATTTGGGAAAAGGACTTTGCAGATGTAATGAAGTTAAGGATCTTGAGATCATCTGGGATTATCTAGGACAGCAGTCCCCAAACCTTTTGGCACCAGGGACTGGTTTCATGGAAGACAATTTTTTCACAGACTAGGGTGGGTTAGGGTGGGGTGTGGTGGTCAGGGGGTGTGGAGCTCAGGTGGTGATATGCACAACCCATTTCCTAATAAGCCACAGACTGGTACCAGGCCATGGCCCAGGAGTTGGGGACCACAGATCTAGGAGGTCCACCTAGATAAGCCCAATGACAGGTGTCCTTATAAAAAAAAAAAAAAAAAAGGCAGAGACCAATTTGAGGCACAGAAGAGGAGAAAGCCATGTGAAGTTGGAGGCAGAGACTGCAGTGATACAGCCACAAGCTCAGGGACACCTGAGCCACCAGAAACTGTGAGAAGCAGAGAAGGATCACAAGCTTTTGGAGGGAACGTGGCATTTAATTTCAGACTAACATTTAATTTCAGATCTCTAGCCTCCACAACTGTGAGATCGTAAATTTATGTGTTTTAAGCCAGCAGTCTCCAACCTTTTTGGCACCAGGGACCGGTTTCATGGAAGACAATTTTTCCACACACATGGGAGGTGGGTGGGTGGAGGCGGTGATGCCAGCGATGGGGAGCAGCTGTAAATACAGAGGAATCTTTCCTCACTTGCCCACAGCTCACCTCCTGCTGAGCACCCCCCTTCCTAAGTTTCATGGAAGACAGTTTTTCCACGGGTGGAGAAGGGGAGCGGCAGAGCTCTGAAGCCCAGTCTCTAACAGGCCATGGACCAGTACCGGTCCACGGACTAGGGGTTAGGGACCGCAGTTTTCAGCCACCAAATTTGTGGTAATTTGTTCAAGGAGGAAATGAATGAATAGGAAATGAATCGCACCCTAGGAAGTGAATACACCTGTCTAAAGCTCTTCAGTGGCCATTCCTGGTCATGATTAAATGGCACAACCACTACAACCTGCGTCTTTTTAGTTCCTCCTAAAAATGCTCAGTGAATTGCTTCACTGGAGTGTGTTCTCCTTTCTGACAAGCCGATAGACTCAATGCTTGTTTTTTTTCTTTTTTTCTTCTTCTTTTTTTTTTTGAGACAGAGTCTTACTCTGTTGCCTGGGTTAGAGTGCCGTGGTGTCAGCCTAGCTCACAGCAACCTCCAGAGCCCAAGCAATCCTCCTGCCTCAGCCTCCCAAGTAGCTGGGACTACAGGCATGTGCCACCATGCCTGGCTAATTTTTTCTATATATTTGTAGTTGGCCAATTAATTTCTTTCTATTTTTAGTAGAGATGGGGTCTCACTCTTGCTTAGGCTGGTCTTGAACTCCTGACCTCGAGCAATCCTCCCGCCTCGGCCTCCCAGAGTGCTAGAATTACAGGGATGAGCCACCGCGCCCAGCCAATGCTTGTTTTTTTTTTAAAAAAAAACTATGTTTGTTGTTGTTTTACTCTTTAACAGAAACTGAGGGGCAAGATGGTCTCAAAGAACTCTTACCAGCAGCACTTTATCAGCAGGACACCCAGTGGGACTTGGGTGGCCAGAACAGTTGAGAACTGAACTCAGCCACTAGAAGCCTTGATCTGTCGCTCCACAGGGCAAGAGGCACTGGTGGCACAGGACAAACCCATAGGAGGCAGGCACTGAACAAGAGATTGAGCTGAACCGAGCCCACCTTTACTCTGTGATCCTTGGGGAAGGAAATTCCTCTGTGGCAGAGGCTTTCAAATGTTTGGCTACAACACATAGAAATACATTTTTCATTGTGATTCAGTCCACACAGTCACATGAATAGCTGAAACAAGTTTCACAAAACCACAGTTGCCCTTTCTCTACGTGGTACACTCTTTAGTATTCTAAAAGTTGAGGATCATTTGGGAAGGTTGGGAACAGCCAATGGCCAGGGTTTTGGGGGCTTCTGTTGTCTCCATTAGGGTTCCTGGATACAAAGTTAATATACAAATGTCAATTGCTTTTCTATATACCAGCAATGAATGATTGGAATTTGAAATTAAACAGGTAAAACCATTTATATTAACATCAAAAAAATGAAATACCTAAGTATAAATCTGAAAAATATGTACAGGATCAATATGTGAAAAAACTACAAAACTCTGATGAAAGACATAAAAGAAAATCTACATATATGAAGAAATGTTCCATGTTTATAGATTAAATGATTGAAAATTGTTAAGATGTCAATTCTTCCCAACTTGATCTATAGATTCAACACAATCCCAGTCAAAATGCCAGCAAACTATTGTGTGATATTGGCAAAATGATCTAAAGTTTATATGGAAAGGAAAAATACCAGAATAGCTAACACAATGCTGAAGAAAAATAAAGTTGGAAGATTGACATTACCCAACTTCAAGACTTACTATAAAGCTACAGTGAAGAAGACAACATGGTATTGGCGAAAGAAGAGACACATATCCTAGCTCTCTGGGAGGCCGAGGTGGGCGGATCGTTTGAGCTCAGGAGTTCGAAACCAGCCTGAGCAAGAGCGAGACCCCATCTCTACTATAAATAGAAAGCAATTAATTGGCCAACGAAAAATATATAGAAAAAATGAGCTGGGCATGGTGGCGCATGCCTGTAGTCCCAGCTACTCGGGAGGCTGAGGCAGGAGGAGTGCTCGAGCCCAGGAGTTTGAGGTTGCTGTGAGCGAGGCTGACGCCACGGCACTCACTCTAGCCAGGGCAACAGAGTGAGACTCTGTCTCAAAAAAAAAAAAACAAAACATATCACTTATGACCTTTTCACTAGTCACGCAAAACCTAACTCTAGATCATGGAGATACATACATATACATAGACATCCGTGCACCGAAAGAGAACATACAAACAAAATATAACATATCATTCCTTCTCTTCCTCGTCAATCTCCAAGTGGTTTCTCCCTGGTTTCTAGTGGGTTTTTCTTTTATTTCTTTTATTTCCACCGTGGCTTTCCATTATTTCCACCCTCTGGCCCACCCCATCCGGTAAGAGAGTGTAGTTCCTGACACCCACAGCCATTTTTGTGCTGTTTACTCAT
>CAUYPO010081658.1:0-15082 GCA_963574435.1 Cheirogaleus major | reverse complement strand
AAATGTTTATCGCAGCATAATTCACTATTGCACGGTCTTAGAAACAACCCAAGTGCCCATCAATTCAGGAATGGATAATTAAAATTTGGTATATGCTCACAATGGAATATTACTCAATTCTAAGAAACGACAGTGAGCTAGGACCGTTTATGCTATCCTGGATTAAGCTTAAGCCTGTTATTCAAAGTGAGGTGACACAAGACCAGGAAAATGGACTCCACATCTACTCACCATCAAATTGATACTGACTGATTAAAACTATGGTGCTCAAATGGTGGTAGTACTCACCAGAGAGTTGGTGGGGGAGACCTACATCCTTGGGATATGGCAAGCATTGTGGGGGGAAGGGAATAACTCTAACCCTTCTTAGGGAGAGGCAAAGAAATACAATGCAACCAAAATGTCAAAAAAAAAAAAAACTTTTATCGGGTTGTGGAAAAAATAAATAAATAAAAAAGAAGTGAGATTGTTAAGATGGCATTATTCACCAAACTGATATACAGATTCAGCACATTAGGGTCAGAATACCAACTGATTTATTTGTAAAGATTTACAAATTGACATTGAAATTTATTTACAAAGGATCCAGAATAGCTGTAATGATCTTGAAAATGAAGACCAAAGTTGAAGGACTTGCACTTTCCAATTTCAAAACTTACTAAAAAGCAATGATAATCAGGACCATGTGGTGCCGATGCAAAGGTATACATACAGATAAGTGGGATAGAATTGAGAGTCCACAAAAACCCATACATCTATGGTAAACTGATTTTCAACATGAGTACCAAGACTAATCAATCGGGGGAAAATAGTTCCTTAGACAAACAGTGCTGGGAGAACTGCATAGCCACATGTGAAAGAATGAAGTTGGACTCTTACTTCACACTTTACATAAAAAAACCTTAAGGTGGGTGTATCAAGGACCTAAATGTAAGAGCTAAAACTATACATTTCTGAGAAGGAAAAATAGAGGAAATCATGACATTGGGCTTGGAAAATGATTTTTACCTATTACATCAAAAGTATGAGCAACACAAGAAAAAAATGGTTAAATTAGATTTTATCAAAATTAAAACATTTGTGTTTCAAAAGTCACCACCAAGAAAGTGAAAAATTAATCCATGGAATAGGAGAAAGTATTTTCAAATCATAAATCTTATAAGGAACATGTATCCCAAATACATAAAGAACTCTTACAACTTACTAATAAAAAGACAAATAACCCAATAAAAATAAGTAAAGAATCAGAATAGACATTTCTCCATGTAATATATACAAATGTCCAACAAGTACATGAAAATATGTTCAACATCATTAGTCACCAGGGAAATGGAACTCAAAACCACAATAAAATACCACTTCACACCCACTAGGATAGTTATAATCCAAGATAGGAGCAATATTAAGTGTTAGTGAGGATGTGGAGAAATTCAAACTCTCATACACTGCTGGTAGGAATGTAAAATGGTGGAACTACTTAAAACAGTTTGTCAGTTCCTCAAACAGATGGATAATACAGTTACCAGATGACCCAGCAGTTCCACTTTTAGGTACATAACCTCCAAAATAAAAAAAAATTATGTCCACATCAACCCCTATACATGAATGTTCAGAGTAGTATTCTTAATAATAGCCCAAAGATGGAAAAAACTCAAATGTCCATCAATAAATGAATGGATAAACAAAATGTGATATATCCATAAAGTGGCATATTATTTATCTATAACAAGGAATGAATTGCTGATAAATACTACAATATGTATGAACCTTGAAAAAATGCTAAGTCAAAGAAGCCAGTCACAAAAGATCACAAATTGAGTCCATTATAATAAATGTTCAGAACAGGCAATTCATAGACAGAAAGTAGATTAGTGGTTGCTTAGGGTTGCATGTTTAGGGATATGCATTTTGCTGAGAAGTGATGAAGATCTCTTAAAATTGATTGTGTTGCTACTTCTATGTATCTGTGAATACACTTAAAGCCACTCACTTTAAATTGGTAAATTGTACAGTACGTGAATTATATTTTAATAAAGCTATATACAACACTTTTTAAAGAGAACCAAATGGAAACTGGAGTTGAAAAAAACAATAACAAAAATGAAAAATTCACTAGAGACACTTACCAGCAGATTAGATTAGGGATAATAAAAAAAATCACCAACTTAAAGTTAGAGATTATACAATATGAAGAACAGAGAGAAAAAAGTAGTTTTTAATGGAAAATTTATAGCTGCATTTTATTTAAAAAGAAAAAATACTTGAAATCAATAATTTAAGATTTTACCTCAAAAAACTAGAAAGAGAGGAGCAAACTAAACCAAAAGAACCAGAAGACTCAGAGTGGGAATAAATGAAATAAAGAATAAAAAAAGAGACAGAGAGAAAGGTCAATTGAGTTGTTTCCAAGACTTTGTAATAGTGAATTGTGCTGCAATAAATATTTGGGTGCATATGTCTTAATAATAGAAAGACTTATGCTCTTTATTGCAAAGTCTTGGAAACAACCCAAGTGCCTGTCAATTCAGGAATGGATAATTAAAATTTGGTATATGCTCACAATGGAATATTACTCAATTCTAAGAAACGACAGCAAGCTAGCACCGTCTATGCTATCCTGGATAAAGCTTAAACCCGTTATACAAAGTGAGGCGACACAAGATCTGGAAAATGGGCTCCACATCTACTCACCATCAAATTGTTTCTAACTGAGTTAAACTATGATTCTAAAATAGTTGTAATATTCACCAAGGAGTGGCATGAGGGAGATCCTCATCTTAGGGATGTGAGGTACATTGTCGGGGGGAAGGGATTACCTCTGACCTTCCTTAGGGAGAGGCAAAGATATACAATGTAACTAAAATGTCAAAAAAAAACCTAAACAAACAAAACTTTTATCAGGTGGTGGACTGGTAGGAGGTGGGAAGAGGGGAAATGTGTATATGGACATAATGGGTGAGGGGCGCGCTACCTGAGGGTTGGCCACGCTTGAAGCTGAGGCACGGCGGGGTGGGGGAGGAGTGCCAGGGGCAATATATGTATCCCCGACAATACTTGTACCCCCATAATAAAAAATAAAAATAAGAAATGCACTATTAATACATCAATATTTTAATTGATGTAATATATATTAATATAGCATATTAGATCATGCATGTATGATATAATTAATCTATAATATGTAGCATTATATGTTAACATATGTCAGCATGGACTCATGCATATTTATTTTATCCCTTGGGTTATAATTCAATTATTTGTTATTTATTTTGTGGCCCAAACTGTTCTAGCTTTGGACATTGAGGACACTTTGGGTATGTTCCTGTGAAATTGGACATGCCATCTTCCTTGGTTTCTTTATTTTTCCTCTTTTTTTAGGATTTACTTTCTGGACCTACAAAACAAGCTTCTATAAATGAGCCATTTCTCCAAGAAACCCTAGTTTCTTTTATAGGAGAATGGCATTTTGAAACCAAGGTATAAGTGCTAGGTATGGTCATTGCTACTGGGTGGCAGTTGTTTTAGTCACTTTCAGTGGGCAAAGCTTGGAAATATTATGTATATGCATGTATACCAATTCACGTATATGCACACATCTATGTTTGTTTACGGAGAAAAAGAAAGAGAGAGATGAGTTTACTCTGATTATCTCTGACTCTAATCCAGCCCCACAGGGTTCCTTCTAGTTTTCCCCCATTGATTACTTATAACTTCTTTCTCTGATAGAGAGAAACCCAGAAATATGACTCTCACATTGTCTGCAATATATTTATTTGTGAAATTCTAGTATACATTAAAAGTAGTTCCAGAATTGCTAAGCATAGTTCTGAGAGAAAAACATTTACCAACTGCAGTACAGTGTTTGCATACAATTCTTTTTGTCTTTAGCATTAGAAGCATTATATTAATAGCATCTACATAAAACACTGTTTTCCGAAGTTATTTAGGTCAGCTCCCTTCCTTCTCACCCCTTTTCAGTAAGGTTATACCATAAACTTGTAATTCAGTTAAATTCATTTGTCACAGTCTGTGTTCCATCTTGTGTTACTCCAAACGCCCTGGCAATTTTGTTTTGGTATAGTGAAAGTCCCACTTTGTGGTACTCAGACTGTGGAGTGTCACAGGCGGCTAGAATCACAGATCCTCCACCACTGTGCTGTGGAGCACAGAACAGTTTCATCACTGTGAAAATGTTCTTGTGTGCCCTGGGCCCCTTACTCTCCCTCCAACCCTGGCAGTGATCTGTTTTCTTCTTCCTACAGTTTTGCTTCTTCCAGAATGTAGTATAAATGGATTAATGTAATATGTTGCCTTTGGGGACTGATTTACTTTAGCGAAGTGCATTTAAGGTTCATCCATGTTGATCATGAATGGTTTGCTCTTTTTGTTCCGGAGTCATGT
This sequence comes from Cheirogaleus major, assembly GCA_963574435.1. NCBI lineage: Eukaryota > Metazoa > Chordata > Mammalia > Primates > Cheirogaleidae > Cheirogaleus > Cheirogaleus major. Next base: position 10,681 of record CAUYPO010081658.1, on the reverse strand, counting down.
GCCATTCCTTTCACGTATTGCAGGTCATCCAAATTATTCCATTTTTAGGCAATTATGAACAAAGCTGTTATAAAAACTCATGTGTAGGATTTTGTGCCTACTCAAGTTTCCAGTACACGCAGGTAAATTCCTAGGTGTGGAATTCTGGGAAGCATATGGTAGTGCCTGTTTAACTTTAAAAGAAGCTGCCAGGCTTTTTCTGTTTTTCAAAGAGATGTTGTTTAATGGTATCATTTCTTCTTTTAATAGCTGGTGAAATTCAATAATTAATAAAATTTATATTTAGACTTTTGTTTTCAATTTATTTAATAGATAAGGTGCTATTAAGGATAGTTATTTCTTTTAGAATAATGTTCAGTAGTTTGTTTCTTTCAAGAATGTGGACCATTTCCTCTAAATTGTCGAATTAATGGAAATAGACTAGTGTTATTTGTAGAAATCTCCTGTTATCCTTTTACTATCTCCATGATAAATAATAAGTTCCCCTTTTTCATTCCTAATATTTGTTCTCTCTCTCTCCCCTTCATCATTCTGATTGAATTTTATAAGTTTTATTTTATCTTTTTAAAGAAAAATATTTTTATTTAATAAATACATTATTATGCTTACTACTTTTTACTATTTACTATTTTAAATAAATGGCAACAATAAATAGATATATTTTGAGTAATTGAAAATAAAAGAAAAGATTTTACCTTATTTTCATTTACTCCATTTCCAAAACTTTCCATATATTTTTTAGGTCCAAGTTTATGACCTATATCATGTTTCTTCTCCTCTGGAGGATTTCCTTTAAGTTTTTTATAGGTAAGTCAGCTAGCAGTGAATTTCCTGTCTGTCTGAAGATGTCTTTATTTCTCCTTTGTTTTTCAAGTACATTTTCGCTGACAGTTAAATTTTTAATAGTTAAAATCATAAATCTATCAATCCATCAATCAATTTAGTATTTTCATTTGCAAACTTTTAGTGATGGGCTGACAATTAATGGATTAATTCTTGTTTTCAGCATTTTGAATATGTTATTCCATTGTTTACATTGCATGTTTTCTAACAGAACAACTACTATTAATATAACACTTAGTCTTATTTCTCTCTAAGTGACATGTCTTTTTCTCTGAACAACTTCAAGTTTTTCTCTTTATCTTTGGCTTCCAGTAATTTGAATATGATATGTCTGAATTTTTTGCCTATTGGTTTGCTTGTATATATCCTGCTTCTTGTTCTCTGAGCGTCCTGAATTTATGCTTTGCTCTTTGTCATTCATTTTCTATAGCATTTCTTTAAATATTTCTTCTTCTCCATTTTTTAATCTCATCTCTTTCTATGATTCCAATGATCTAACTATTAAGTGGATTGATACTGCACTGCAGCTCTTGAATGCAGTATTCTCTTTCTCTTTTTAAATTATTTTTCCTTCTGTGTTTCATTTTGGATTATTCCTTTTGAACCTTCTTCGAGTTTATTGATTAAGGAATCTGGCAATCTCCAGATGAGCCTATCAGAAGTATTCTTTGTTTATGTTACAGCGTTTTTGTTTAAACGTTTCCATTCAATTCTTTCATGCAGATTTTATCTCTATGTTAAAATTACTTTTCTGATATTTCATATTCTCTATATTTTCTATTAGAAACTTTATCGTATTAATCATACTTGTTTCACATTCCCAGCCTACTACTTCCAACATGTGTTATATCTGAATCTTTTTTTAATTTAATTTGTTTTTATTTCAGAGTATTGTGGGAGTACAAACACTTTGATTGCATAAATTGCCTTTGCACCGCCCAAAAAGCATGCACATCCCCCAGATAGTGCATACCACATCTGTTATGTGTGGATTTACCTATCCCTTCCTCCCCCTCCCAACTGCCTGGCACCCTATGGATGGTAATTCCTATATGTACATGTTAGTGTTGATCACTTAGTACCAATTTAATGGTGAGGATATGTGGGGCTTGTTTTTCCACTCTTTTGATACTTCCCCTAGAAGAATGGGCTCCAGCTCCATCCAGGATAATACAATAGGTATTCGTCATTTTCTTATAGCTGAGTAGAACTCCATGGTATACATATACCACATTTTGTTAATCCACTCATGTCTTGATGGCCACTTGGGGTGTTTTCACAGCTTTGGAACTGTGAATTGTGCTGCTATAAACATATGAGTGCATATGTCTTTTTCATAGAATATCTTTTTTTCCCTTTGGGTAAATACCCAGTGGTGGGATTGCTGGATCAAATTGTAGCTCTACTTTTAGTTTTTTCAGGTATCTCCATGCTACTTTCCATAGAGGTTGTACTAGTTTGCAGTCCCACCAACAGTGCGTGAGTGTTCCTGTTTCTCTGCATCCATGCCAACATTTGTTGTTTGGGGACTTTTTGATAAAAGTCATTCTCACTAGAGTTAGGTGATAGCTGATGGTGGTTTTGATTTGCATTTCCCTGATGATTAGAAACTGGTACATAGTGGTCCCAAGTTTTAACCTAAAGATCCCTGTTTCAGAAATGTACCTGTTTTGACAATAATCAGCAGTAATAAACAATTGGAGTTTTCTTTTCTTTATTCTTGCTTCTTCAGATGACATCTGTTTATCAGCTCTGGAAATGAGTGTAGCATTTATATACTAAAATTTGAAAATTCATTAGATATATAGAAAAGAGATTCAAGTGTAGTAGCAAAGAAGTCGTTAGAAGAGATACTTTATCATTTTTCATAAGTACAGACATCTCAAACAACCACAAACTACACCACATAACTATCAATTACAGGTTAGACAATTACTGCAGACAGCACCTTAAAGCTGTCTCCAATTTGAGGCTGCAACCCCACTAGTAATACAAACTCTGAGCTTCTTTATTAAAAAAGTCACAAAAAATTTAAAAAAATTCAGACCCAGCCATTGTATACCTACATGAGGAATATTCTGTGTAGTTTTAGCTATCAGAAATCCTAACTGATAGAATTATAAAAGTAAAATAAGACAGTTAAAATGATCAAGATGATGCATAGGCCACTGTTGGAGGACTAAATGGAGAGATTTGACCTTTTCATCATGATTCAATGCATGTTTGAGGCAAGATGAAAGGGATTAAGGAAGCAAGTGAGTCAAAGGTATGATTAAAATCTGTTAATCCTGAAGTATATGGCTGGGCGATTATGGACTTATACAGTGCAACTGGGACTTCACCAAATCTGACAAGCTAGTACCAGGATTTATCTGCTGTATGATGGAACAATTAAGTGAAATAAATAAAAGTATTATCTTAATTGATGAATCCTAGACTAGATATAACAACTTTAGTAATTTCAGTGGTGCTATCATATCAATTATCATGGATTTTAAGTAGCATGGGAGCAGTTATTTGGGGGTTTTGTCCTCTTGCTTAGGACTTGATCCTGGAGACATGACCTGGTGCCCAGTGGTAAACCTCTGTTCTCCCTGGTAGAGAGAGGGGTCAGAATACCTTTCATCTTGGTAAATTTATAGTCTACTTTTAGGCAAATAGAGGGAGGGCAGAGAACTTGTCTATATATGTTTCTTCTTAATTTTCTTCACTTCAAGAATCTTTAATATTTTGAGGGAGACATATTCTGGTCTCCCACAAGCATTATGGTTTTGTACCTCTAACCTATTTTAAACATACTTGATTTTATAACAGTTTTTTACAGTATAATTTTCATCATAATAATCTTTAGAATACTTGGCTTTAAATAGGTTTCATAATATAATTTTTTATTTTTATTTTTATTTCAGCATATTATGGGAGTACAAATGTTTAGGTTACATGCGCTGCCTTTCACCCCCTCTCCTCCCCCCCACCCCCGGAGTCAGAGCTTCAAGTGTGTCCATCCCCCAGGTTTGGTTTTAGAATAGGTTAGAGGTTCCTCCTCATGAATAGGACTGAGGATCTTATTAAAAAGCCTTCAGGAAGGCATTGGCTCACTTGCCTTTCTACCTCTGCCATGTGAGGACACAGTGTTCATTCCCTCTGGAAGACGCGGCAACAAGGTGCAATCTTGGAGGCAGAGAGAAGTCCTCACCAGACACTGAATCTTGATCTTGGACTTCCCAGTATCCAGAACCACGAGAAATAAATTTCTGTTTTTTCCCAAATTAACTTGTCCCAGGTATTCTGTTATAATAGTACAAACAGACTAAGATAGTAAATATAGACTTTCATAGTCCATGTGAATGATATTACAATATTATATGCTCTCCAGGTGAAACCAACATAAATCTCTCTTCACAGCCCTATAGGCCCATTGCTCCAACAAGGAAAGCAATAAATCTGTATGATGTTCTTGATTGCTACATTTTCAATTTGGGTACTTGATTTATCGAACAGATATAATAATATGCACTTACATAGATAGCTCCCAGGTGAGTTAAAATATGCTGAAGAGTTTCTATGCATATGCTGTTCAAATTATAGTCAGCAATAACTTCCACTCTATATTTTTTTCACTTTTGATCATTTCTCTTTATGATGGACCTGAGATACTCCCCAAAATATGGGTTCAAATCTAAAATGGGAGATGCTAAAGATGGGGGACTTTAAGAAAAATGAAGAAGCAAACGTATTTGCACATTCAGTTATGTGTGTGGCTTATTGTTTCCAAGTCATCCTCTGGCTGCAGTGGCCACCATTAGCTGTGGGTGTCCAGGCTGTGGTTTCTGGAGAGACAGCCTGCCTTCTCTTGCAGGGTGACACTGTGGACCAGAGCCAGTAAATGAACGTGATAAAGAACTCCCCTCAGGATGCTCAGAAGTTCATTCTGATGCATGAGGAGGTGCAGGCAGTGATCACCACGCCCTCCTTCATGAAGGACAACAGCCACTTTTTCCACGTGGCCATCGACCTGGTGCAAGGTGCAGACACGCTTCTCCACGTCATTTATTTGACCGTGGGTAGGAGCTCTGCCCTCCACTGAAGAGTTTTCTACCATCTTCTGATTTTATGTTTTAAATTCTAAACACGCAATTTCAGTCTTAAGCTTTAGGTCTGCCATCTTTCTGTGCAACCCCCAAAGTCCAGCATGCTTATGTATGTTCATGATCCTCTGTGCATCTTGTTTAAAGTTTAGATGATTCTTTCTTTTTCACACTTTGTTTATACTTTTAATTGGAAGGACAGTACTTTGTACCCTCACTATTGCTGCTTAACTTTTCATATTATAAGTCATTTCTCGGTTAAAAAAAACATTTTAGTGTAGGTAATTTAAGAAAATACACTTTGTTAAATGATACAGTGAAGTGAAATACATCCTGTAATTATCAGGATAATGGCTGATTGGTTCAAATATAACACAGGAAAATGTTTTTATTGTAGGATGATACATGGAAGCATTCTTAGAATTATTCCCTTAGGCACCAATAACAGCATTTTATGGAATATCTAAGGGAAAATGCTCATCGAGTTATGATGGTTAGACCTGTTCAATTTCCAAAGTAACTTACAGTGTTGTGGGAATGTTCCTCTCTTCATTAATTATTCACACAGCTGAGAGTTCTGGAGGAAACCTTAGGGACTTCCCTTCAGTTCTGCACACTCTGCAGTATCCCGGCCCTCGGTCCTCCCACGGTGTCCTCCCTGGGCCTGGATTGCCCCACCTGCTGCGCATCCCCACCAACTCTTTGTCCAGCTAACCACCTATTCACCCTTCAGTTTCAGTACAATTCCCACTTTCTTCAGAAATAAAATAGTCATTATTTTATCCAAATAAGAATATTTTTCTTTGAGAAAAACTTCTCATTTTGTAATTGTACATGTATCAGCTGGTTTGTTTTATTCATGAAGTTGCTAATATTTCTTGACCCTTTACTATTTGTCGAGTTCATTTGAAGGGATTGCGCAGGACACTGGTGGACAGACTGGCCCTGCCCTGCTGCCCTGAAGCTCACATTATAGTGGGGACAGTGGGTAACAAACCAACCAGATAGGAACAGGCGAAGAGGGGATGAGGAGTGGATTGATGCACAGGAGGGATGTGGTCATCAGAGCCAGGCAGACTCCTGTCCCCGGGGCTGGGCAGGGTCTGCCCCTGCCACGAGGGGACAAAGCTGACCGCGGGCTGTGGAGGAGGAGCCAGCCCTGCACCCTGGAGGGAAATAGCGGACGCTAAGAGATGCAGCTGTAGGCAGTGGCTGATAGGTTGTGCACATTCATGATGCATACATCCTATCAGGGAAACAAGCGGGCTGAGGTTGCCTGAACTTTAATTCAGAAGAGGGGGAAAAGTGGAAATGTGCAGAGACTCTCTTGCCACTTTCCTTTTCATTCACTTCCTCCAACTTTGAGGAATGTGAAAAATGCCAAGCTTCTACGTCCTCTTCCCTTCGCTTCTTCCTTTCTTCTCTCCCAACCTCAGAAGTGGCTGATGAGGAGCAACATTGTTTTGATATTTACAAGGCACCATCAAGGTGGTTCTGAGGTTCTGGCGGAGACATGTAGTCCTCCTTTCCTTTTCCTTTTTCTTCACATCAATTCCTGAATTATTCTGAATTATTATCTCTGTTATTGTCCTAACAAAGCAACTGTGACTTACAGAAAAGGTTAATTTATCTCTTATGAAACTTCTCTGAAATTTCATTTTCTCCAAGTATCTCCAATTTGATTTTCCAAAAAGGCATCTCAACATTGTTTTGATACTTACAAGACACCATCAAGGTGGTTCTCAGGATATAAAAACCACTCATAAGTGATGTAGGAAACTTAAAATTGAGATGTGTGAATTTGTCTGACCCTTGCATGTTTCCTCCTTAGGTAATACTTCTCTCCACAGATGATTTCTTTTCAGATATCATGGATCCTTCTAAGGTTTAATGTGTTGTCTTTGAGTTGGGGGATGCTGAGGAGCATTTTCTGAGGAGAAAAATAGGATCAAAACAGTTTTAGAAATACCGTGCATGTTAATCTGAGTCTCAGCGTTTTGCCGGTCAACCCTGGCGGCCCCGCTTCAGTGTTTTCCTTCCTAGAAGTCACCCCTCTTCCCCCGGAGCTTTCCTACAGCCAGAACCATGGGGTCCCCAGGGACGGATTGGATCACAACACCCGTGACACCTCTGGCCTGTTCCATCTCCGTGTCTAGGCATGTAGGCGAGTGGCAGCTAATACATCAAGGCACATACTTAGCACGGCAAGTCGGCTGCTACCCCATTAAAACTAACAAGTGAGGAAAATAACCTAATTATTCACATGTCTGGAAAAACACTTGCTGGTTTTTAAACTGGAATCTACAGGGACAGAAGTGTCCCACTCCATGACCAACTCAACAAGTACAGAGTGGTGACTTGCCCAGGAGCTGGCCTGTGTTAAGTGCTGACAGTGACTGTCATCTCAGCCCGTGGCTGGTGCCCGAGCAGCAGGTGTTGTCAGATACTGAAAACTAATGGGCTCAGTGCCTTGAATTGGGGAGAGCCTGTTTTTCACATTATCCCTTAGATGTTAAAAGAAATGGAGAATGAACAGTGGTTGACAACTTCAAAGGAGACGGAAAACTGAGTCCGGGGGGTGGGGGCGGGAAATGTAGCATTATTGTTACTGTCATTATCATTACCATCTCTAAATTGAGTATGTCTATAAAAGGCTACCCTCTTAACACATCAAATATTCATTTCTTAGCATTAGTAGTCTAAAAATGTCAAGGGCTATGATTAATCCTCACCTTGCTTCTTATTAGCATCTTTACCTTGGGCAGGATACATAATTCTGGGAGCCAATAGCTTTAAATAGTGCTCAAAGAGATGGGACTAAGGAAAGCAGAGGAAGAGGGCAACCAAGGCTGGGCCCATTGGAACACCAACATTTGCAACCTTAATGAAAATGAGACGTCAGCAAAGGAAGTCTAGTGAAGCAGCCAGTGAGGTCAGAGGGACCTTAAGACAGTGTGGTGGCACAGAGACCAGAGAGGAGCCTGTTTGAAAAGGTTCATTCGACAAGTACGTTCAATGTATAAGTCAAGTAGGACGTACGGGCTGAGCACTCACTGTCTGCCGGGGATTCAGCAGCAAAAAAATTGGACACAATCTCTGCCCTCATGAAGCCTATTTATAAAGGATAAAAAAAATGACATAGAATAAAGTTATATAAAACATAAGATGTGAAAAAATAAAGCAGAAAAGAATAGGGGAGGCCTAGGTTTCAGTGTTAGGAACTCATGTAAGATGAAGAGAGAAATGTCCGTTAAATTTGGAAACTGCGGGAAAAATACCTGGGAAAAGTCATTCTTACACTAAAAAGGTTTTTCAGTATTCAAATGATTTCTTCTCAATGAAATTCATAAATCCATGTTCTAAAGTTTTCATATATGCCTATACATAAAGGATTAGATATAAAAGAAAAAGAGAAATATAGCATGAATATCAAAAATTTCATAAAATTCCATTAATTTTAGGTTAATAATTAAAGAAATTTGGAGTTAAATGATTTCAGTGAGTAATAGCAATGGAGTCAAATTTTTATCTGTTATAACTTTCTTACCTTGAATATCATCTTATTGCCAAATTTAAATAAAATGTATCTTTCTTCTGGCTCCTCTGACAATCTTAATAAACCTGAATTTAAGATTAAAATTAGTTTTTATTATGATTTGTTGTCAAAGAAAAAGATAAAAAATTTTGTCAAAGACAAAAGAATACTATTAAAAACAATTTAATGCATACAATGCCACTTACATTTTGCTAAATAATTATGTTGTTTAATTCGGGAAAATTAATTCTTGAATTATAATATGCCTTGTATCTAAATATGGTTTCCAGATGACTTTAGTAGCTATGCCTAGCTCCTGAACCACAAAATCATATGAAGTTACACTCTATAAGCTAGTCAAATCCCAATTCATTCTAAATAGAATGCAGTCAACTTCATTACGGAGTAACCAGTCTTACTGTTTTCTTTTTGGTCTGCTATCTACATTTTTGCTTTTCTTTATTTTAGATCCATAGACTTCCACCCTCCCTCTCTTGTGTTTCATGTAATAAGTACTGATTAAAAGTTGTCCCAGATGGTAAAGTGGGGCATTCTGTGAACAAAAGAAATAGAAACTGCTTGGTTCATATTTTCATCTAAAGCCTGCCTGATACAAATTTTTGATATAACTCCTTTAGGTTTAATGTCAGAGGTTGGAGTTTAAGCACAATAGTATCCTCCTCCCAAACCTACCAACTTCTGGCTTATGCAGAAGGGCTGGTAGGCTGGCACATTATTGGCTCTGTTCAATATTGATGTCATAGTCCAAAGAGATTTTAATGATGTTCACCCAAATATGTTTCTAAAGCCCCTCATCTTATGGCCCCTCTGAGTCAAAATCTTTGCTTCTAGATAGGGAGCTTTGAACGACTTTCCTAATGGAACATTATTAGGCCAGTCTAATGCAGAAGCGTGGCTAGTGAAATGAATAATGTAAAAATAGACTTAAAACTCTCTAGCAGTTGTTTCATCCAGGGTAACTTACTTATGAGAAGATCCACTTATCTTGTTCTGATTTGAAGATGAATCTACAAGTGTTATTATAAAATAATTTTTTAGTCAACCCATTGGTAATAAAGGAATCTAATTAAATTGTTCTCCATCTCCCTCCATTTCATTTGCTGTGATTAAACACAGTTTATAGTTATCGCCAGTGGTTGTCAGTTATTTCTCTGCACAGAAAGTGCTTGGCAAGTCTTCAAAGAGATTTTATACAATTTTATTTTTATAACTGAGAGAGTCAGTGTGGTAAGAGCCTAGTGTGAAACTGAATATAACTGAGTTTCCTATATTCATTATAAGGTAGAATGAGAATAGTTTAAATAAAATCTAGGGGAGAAAATGCCTTCAGTGATCAGATTTAGGTGTTAATCCTATAATGGCCATGCATTAACTCATAAAACAAAAGAAAATTATTTTTAAAGGAACAAATTTTGGTCATGTCACAATGAAACTTTCAGTATTATCTCTTTTGTGTTCATATAAACTCAAAGTGAACATGAGTGTTCTGCATATGTACTAATACTGAAGCTAGAACTGCAAATTTAATGATTTGTACTTGAAAGTGAAGTATTCAGTAACCAAATAAATTCTGTCTGCTGGAAGGGTGACTGGATGTGACCTGTGTCCCTATTCCAATAAGGTGCATGTGTTGGTGTTAAAATCAGAATCAGGCCAGGTGTGGTAGCTCACGCCTGTAATCCTAGCACTCTGGGAAGCTGAGACGGGAGGATCACTTGAGGTCAGGAGTTCAAGACCAGCCTGAGCAAGAGCAAGACCCCTTCTCTACTAAAAATAGAAAAAATTAGCTGGATGTGGTGGTGCACACCTGTAGTCCCAGCTACTTGGGAAGCTGAGGCAGGAGGATCGCTTGAGCCCAGGAGTTTGAGGTTGCTGTGAGCTAGGCTGATGCCACGGCACTCTAGCCCAGGGAACAGAGTAAGACTCTGTCTCAAAAAAAAAAAGAGAAACTAATTTCAACCAGTCGTCTCACCACTGAAATGTGTAACTCTGAGGGAAAATGACATTTTGTAGTTGACTTGTGGATATTCCTGATGACCCATGTGTGTGAGCGTGTGGGTGTGTGTGTATGTGTAAGGATGTTTGTGTGTTTCACCATGTCCCAAGACACATTTAGTGCCATTTCAAACAAACCAAAACATTAATATGCCTTAAAAGTGAATTTAAAGCAGTACAAATGCCAAGCCACAACAGA
>CAUYPO010081657.1:0-14715 GCA_963574435.1 Cheirogaleus major | reverse complement strand
CCTGTTGTCTTCACCTCTTGCCAGTGGAGATTAGTAGATTAAGTTTGGTATCCCAGCTTAAGCTCCACATTATGAATCACTCCTGTGTGTATATCTCCACTGCCCTCTAATAGCTTGAGATGGAGGGCATTGTGTTAAGCTGTGGGGTTACCCTCTCTATCATTGGTTGTAGATTGTGTGGAAGAGCCAGTTATTGAGGTAATCTGATGCCTCTGTGTTGGTTTCTGGTTCCTGGGTGAGCAATACCAATACCCCAATCTTTAGGAAGGGTCTTGCCACTCCTGAGGGTTACTTGAACCCTATTCCCCTTAAAGTGGTGGTAGGAGCAAGGCAGATCACAGAGGATGCCTATCATCCTGGATGTGTGTGTGTTTCTATGGTTGCTTGATCTGCCACTAGGGGGAGCCACTAATATGTTATTCAGGATTCTTCCACCAGCTTGGGAGGTTGCTAGTGATAGAAGGGGTTATTTGGTGCACGTGCTGCAGCCTTTGGCTAGGATTTTCCTTCCCTGACTGGGAACCCCACTATTGGCAGCTGCTGGGACACAAAGAGAAGGTCCCAGAGTTATGATTATGCTAGATGACCTAACCCAGTCTCACAGGCCAAATTGCTGGGCTGTCAACTATTGATCTGCACCAAGGCCCCTCAGATTCACAGTAGTTGCACAGGGAAAGCGGCTTTTCTTTCCTCTTCCTACTTCCAGGGGTGGAGCCTACCACTTTGGCATGAAAGTCACTGCACTAGTGGGAGGGGTGATGCCTGAAACTGCCCAGCACCCCAGTGCCTGTGAATCCCTCAGGTGATAGCCTCCCATGACTGGGGAAGTACTCAATAAATTAGCTGGACAACTAAAAATATATAGAGAAAAAATAAGCCAGGCATGGTGGCGCATGCCTGTAGTCCCAGCTACTCTGGAGGCTGAGGCAGAAGGATTGCTTGATCTCAGGAGTTTGAGGTTGCTGTGAGCCAGGCTGACACCACGGCACTCTAGCCCAGGCAATAGAGTGAAACTCTGTCTCAAAAAAAAAAAAAAATTCAAAAGTTAAAAAGCATTGTTCTTATAAAACAGTAACACAAGAGAGAAAATAAAGTAACTATATAGCAATGAACATGATGACTAGAACAGTATCACACATATCAATACTAACATTGAATGTAAATGGTCTACATGGTTCATTTTAAAGATGTAGATTGGCAGACTTGATTAAAAAAACACAACCCAAATATCTACTGTCTCTAAGAAAGCCATTTATTAATAACTTGCAAAAGTTCTTATATACTCAAGGTAAAGGGGTGAAAAAAAAATCCCATGCAAATGATAACCAAAAGAGACAAGGAGCAACTACAGTTACATCTTAGGTTGCAAAATTAATGTACAAAAATCAGTATCATTTCTGTATACCAACAGTGGTTAAGATGAGAGTCAAATCAAGAACTTAACACCAATTACAATAGCTACAAAGGAAATAAAATATTTAGGGATGTATTTAACAAAGGAGGTGAAAAATCTCTACAGGGAGAGCTAAAAAATACTTATGCAAGAAATCATAGATGACACAAACAAGTGCAAAAACATCCCATGCTCATGGATTGGAAGAATCAATATTGTTAAATGCCCATACTGCCCAAGTGATTTACATATTCAATGCAATTCCCATCAAAATACCAATGTCATCTTTCACAGATCTAGAAAAAATAATCCTAAACTTCATAGAAAACCAAAAAAGAGCCTGGATTACCAAGGCAATTCAAAGCAAAATCAATCAATCAATCAATAAATAAATAAATAAATAAATCTGGAGGTGTCACATTACCTCACTTCAAATTATGCTACAAAGCTACAGTAACAAAAACAACATGGTACTGGTATAAAGATAGACACATAGGTCAACGGAATAGAATAAAGAACCCAGAAATAAAGCCATTTAGGTATGAACAACTGATTTTTGACAAAGTAGACAAAAACAGACACTGGAAAAACGATGCCCTATTCCATAAACTGTTCTGGTAAAACTGTATGACCACATTCAGAAGAATGAAACTAGATTACTATTTGTCATCATATATAAAAATTAACTCGATTTAATAAATTATAAAATACTTAAGTATAAGACCTTAAGCCATAAAAATTCTAGAAGAAAATGTAGGAAAAACTCTTCTAGGCATTGGCCTAGTCACAGAATTTATGACCAAGACCACAAAGCAAACACAGCAACAACAAAAATACATAAATGGAACTTAATTAAACTAAAAATTTTGTGTGTAGTAAAAGGAAATAATCAACAGAGTAAATAAGCAAACTACAGAATGGGACACAATATTCACAAACTATTAATCCAACACATGACTAATATCCAGAATATACAAAGAACTCGAATGAATCAACAAGGAAAAAACAAATAACCCCATGACAAAGTGGGCAAAAGACATGAACCAATTTTTTTCAAAGAAGATAGACAAATAACCAACAAACATATGAAAATATGCTCAACAGCACGATTTATCAGTAAAATGCAAATTAAAACTACAATGAGATACCATATTACTCCAGTCAGAATGGCCATTATTAAAAATTCAAAAAACTAGGTGTTGGCTCAGATGCAGTGAAAAGGGGATGCTTATACACTATTGGTTGGAATGTAAACTTGTATAGCCTCTGTGGAAAGCAGTATGGAGATTTCTCAAAGAAATAAATGTAGACCTACCATTTGATCCAGCAATTCCATTATTGGGTAGCTACCCAAAGGAAAGACATGTGCACCAGAATGTTTATCGCAGCGCAATTCACAATTGCAAAGACATTGAATCAAACTAAGTGCCCATTAACTGATGAGTGAATAAAGAAAATGTGATATTTATATACCATGGAGTACTCAGCCATAAAAAAGAATGAAATAATGTCTATTGCATCAACTTGGATAAAACTGGAGACCATTATTTTAAGTGAAGTATCTTAAGAATGGAAGAACAAATATTACATGTCCTCACTTATAAGTGGGAGCTAAATGAGGGGTATATATGGTCATGTAATGGTGTAATTGACATTGAAAACTAAGAATGGGGGAGGAAAGTAGGGAGTGATGGATAAAACTCTATCGGGTACAATATATGCTATTCTAGTGACAAGTACATTGAAATCCCTGAATTCAGCATTATACAATCAACCTATGCAACAAAAAAAATTCATGCTCCCTAAATCTGTTTAAATTACAAAAACAAAACAAAACAAACTAGAAACCCCACAAAAGTTCATCTATTACTTTCACATGGTCTTTAGTTGAAGAAAGTCTCCCAACTATTTAAATTTATAAATGTACCTTATTGGGGGATTTTTAGCTGATTATTGCTGCGGGATGGGAAGTGTGGAAAAATAAATAGTTATCTTGAACAATTGTCTGTTAATCATACACAATGTTATGTAGCTAAGCTCTCTATTACAAAAGCCCTCTTGGGAGACATCCACACTGCTAAGTTCCCAGGCTTTGTAAACAGAATCAGAAGAAAGAATCATCTACCAAATGTCAAAACAATATTTTCACTGGATTCAAACATTAATTGACCCTTTCTGAACACGGTCATTATTAGCACATTTGATGTGTTTGTGTGAATAAGAAAAGCAGATACTCTGAAGACAGAAACAAATTTGAAGAAGATGTAGTCAGGGTACAGGAATAATACAAGAAGTTGTCTCTTTTTCCTAGTTGACAAAGTTATGTCAGAGATTTCAGCTACACTCCACTATGGTGAATTCTACAGGGTATGGAATGCACTACTCTTCATGATGGCTCTGTTCAAATGCCTGGCACACTGCTCAGAATACAGTAGATGCCTAAAATATTTATTGAATTAATTATTGAATTAATTAAATTTACCTCCTAAGAGTCCAAGAGATGAAATATGGCAACATGAGGAGAGTAGGTGCCTTCATCCCTTTATGTTCTGCACATAGCCTGAGGTCTGATGCATATTTGTGGAATCCTGGATATTTTCTCCTTAAAAAGAAGCATTGGTTCTAAGTGTCTCTAAAAAGGCCAACTTACTTGCAGAAAAAACCCACAGGAGAATCATACAGTGCTATGTTTTTGTTTGTTTGTTTGTTTTGTTTTTTTCCAATTCTTATTTCTTTTGTATTTTATTAGGATGCAAAATTGAGTGACAAGAAATGAAAGAAAAGTCAAACACCTTTCTTTGAGAAGACCATGTACTGAGCTTTAGTGTGCTGAAGGTGGGCTTAAGCATATGAAATTTTTTTTTTAAATTTTGCTTTAATTGTATATACTTTCCTTCTCTGTTTATGGGTGGGCATGTGTGTGCATGTCTGTCAGTATTTGAAGAAGGCAGTGATACCTTTCCTTCACAGCATGTGTACAGGTCTTCCAGAATATATCTATTATCTCTCATTATCTATTTAGCAGAACAGCCAATCCACTTGTTATTGCCCGATGTCATTCCACTATCTTATGGCTTACATAGTTTTTTGACAAAATTGTGTTAGGTAATTTTTATCTTTGTGCTCTGGTATGCAAAAATGTAGTTTTTCTGTTCTCTAACTTCTTTAATATTTTTTTCTTCTTTAATTTCATTATGATATGATTAACGTGGTTGTCTTCCTGTTTACCCTAACTGAAATTTGAAATGCTTTCTGAATCTGAGTTTATAATTTTTAAAAAATTTGAGAAAAAATGATGGTTCTTTATTCAGATATTTTCCAGCTTCCTTCTTACTTTATGCAAATCTAACCACATATGTGTTATGCTACTTCATACTAGACCACTTGTTAATGAGACTCTGCTCATTAGTTCAATCTCCTCTTGCTTTTCCTCCTTTTTATCCTCCCCTTCACTTTTTTTTTTGTGTTAGGGATGGCTTATTTGCTGTAGTTTGTTTGTATTTGTTTTGCTGTTGTTACATCTTCAAAGTTACTTGTATTCTCTTCTACAATATCTACTCTTCTCTCAAACCCTTCCAGTGATATATTTTTTCCACCTTGGATATTTATTTTTCATCTCTTGAAGTTCCATTTATCTACATTTTATATCTTTAATTTTCCTCATTAAGTTTATATTTTCTCTTAAATCTATTACCACATTTGTGATAGGTTTTGTAAAGATTATTTCTCTAATTCCAATATCTCTGATATTTTTGAATGTCTTTCTTTTGATTTGAATTTCTCCCATTTATCTTTCCAGTTTTTTTTCTTTTTTTTCTATATCTAGTAAATTTTTATTGAATACTAGACATTGGTAAGGTTATATTTTTGAGAGTTTGAACTTTGCTGTCTTTTAAAGCATGTTGAAGATTGGGAAGTTTTTTTACTTGGAGATCATCTTTAGATGCTTTTGCAGCATCATTATTATTTTTATTTGTTTGGCAGGTCTACAAGGCCTTTATTCTAGCTCAAAGATAGCCTTACTATTAAGGTTTTATCACTATAGGATCTCCTCTGGACTTTCTTAATGTATTAACAAGAACAATGTCTCCCTATTTTGATTGGTTCTAACTTGAACAATTGCCAACCTGTTGTGAAATCTTTGAATTATTCAGCTACATCTCCCTGGTGGTTCTTTTTTCAGTATCTTGACATTTTACCCTAAACAAGAACAATTTATTATTCAACAGACCAATGCTATCCCTTATGCAGATTGCTCAAGATCTTTCTCTGTACAATTTCCTCCTTTTCAGTAATCTGCCTTCTAAATTCCAGTAGTGTCGACTTCTCCAAATTACAGTCTATATCTTGCCAAGTCAGCAAGATCACTATATTTTTCTTGTGTTTCCCTTAACCAGTCAGGAAAATTAATCATGGCATAAAGTCAGAACATTTATAGTGTACATTTTATTTTGTTTCTATTCTCTCAGAAATCACTGTCCTATTATGACTGTTATCCAATTCCTGCAAACAATTTTTTAAAATATATTTAGTCTTGTTTTCTATTTTTTTTTTAACAGCAGATTGGCAAGTAAATTACTGGTAACACCAATATTGCTGCAAATTGACCAACAACTTATTTTTAATGTCTTATCCTTTGTTAAAGCACTGTAAATAACCTCCCCAACCCCTATATGTTATGCTGAATATAGTGTTGTGCTATTTAAGCATTCTCCTTTACAGTAGCATTGCATTCAAGGGTTATTTATTAACAGTATTGTTAGGTTGATAGCAAGGGACTTCCAGATATCCTAAGGATAAAGGCAAGCACCTCGCCTTGGTGTTGCCTCAAGTAATTGGCCCACCTGGGGAAGAAGGACAAGGGTGGGCACCCTGTCTTGGTGCTGCCCCACCTTGATCCTGTCCTGAGCAACTGTCTCATCTAGGGGAATGGGAAACATCCTGCCAATCTGCAAAAAGGTGCAGCAAATTCCCCAGCCTGTAGGTCAAACAGCCTAGGCACGACAGGATCTGGAAAGTGACCTAGAGTAACATAAGACTAATTATCATTCCATTAACTTTCCATCAAAGTAGTTCCATGGTGACATCTGAACCACCACAAGGAGGACCCAATCTGGACAGTATAAAACACGACCCCAGAGCATAACCAGAGCCTCTTGTTACAACAGGAGGCCCGTTCGTCGTCTTTGGCAAATGTATTTTGCTCTTGCTCTGTAAACCTAACTTGCTCTTCTCAATAAACTTCGTTCCACCCTTGCCTTGCTTTGGTGTGTCTGGTGTTTCTTTGGCCAAGAGCACACAAAGAACCAAGAACAGACTGCAACCTGACAGTACTTATTACATATTTAGTAGCTGGTTTGACTTCCACTTTCCATTATAAAACATTTTTCCATTCAGGGAAATGTACAGCGGTTTAGATTTGAAATATATATAATGATTAGACTGAAATGTTAACTATGGTTTCTCTATGAGATCTTACAAAGTAACTGATTAAGATATACACTGGATACTCCAGGCTTCACCAGACTTTAAATAGAGATAAAACCACATTAAACTTTTATTTATAAATTTTAATAGTTTCAAACCCTTACCACACAATTAGGAAACTTTGTCCCTTGAAAATTTACCTTCCTCCCAAGTATATCTGGAAATCTCTGAGGGGTGTTTTATATTCTTCAATTTGGTCTTCAATTTGGTTCTGGTCCTTGTTCTTCTATAGCCTTATTGTTGGGCAAGCTAAAAAATCAATTTCTACATCAGTATGGATCTCTGCTGACTTGATTTGAATAACAGAGTTGTGACTACCATTTTTTATTCTCAGGAAGAGATCATTGTTGAGTAGTCATTAATTCACAATTTTGTTTGCTTGGGCCACAAAATAGTGTGTGCTTTTTCCTCTGAGTTGAATTGTATTGCTTGCACTCAAGCTCTAGTCAGCACTGCTATCTTAGAATAATTTAAGTTAAAACTTTGTTCTTGTTACTATTCCTTTATTATTGTAGGGATTGTGAGAACTCCACTTTAGTCACCTACTTTGGGAAAGATTTTTTAGGTGATCTCATGCTTTCTCAAAGTATACGTAGATTTTCCCACATCCTCTGCTTTGGCCAATTGTGATTTGTGAGAGGAGTGTCCTTTGGTCCTCTCTCTGTTGCACTAGGGTAGCAGGTTGCACTAGGGTCTACAGAGGAATGCAGACCAAGCCTGATACAGAATTTAGTGAGATAACTCTTTCAATTCATATTGTGCTGCCTTTTTCCTACCATATAGTAGAGGATAGCAGAGGGGTGGGTTCCCCTGGATTCTGATGTCATTCATTGTTCTGTTTCCAAAACAAATATAATCTAACTCTCAGGCTCTTTCTTTTACTACTCTGAGCATTGTTATCCATCCCTACAATCTGACTTTTGTAGGGGTTCTGCCATTCAATCTGCAGTATTTATGTGAACTTCAAATGTTGAGAGAGTTGAAAACTTCCTCCCTAACCAACTACAGTAGATTCTTTAGACTCCCACTTTCATCCCTGTTTATCAAACTTTCCCTAACTCTACACATAGGTTTTATCTGAGTTTTTATTCCAACTTAACAAGGTACTTTATTACCTAAGTATAATAGTAGCCTATTTCTAAATAGTAGAATGTCTTTTCAAAGCTGTTTTAAAACTCAAAATTAAGTTGTCTCTGGGTATTTTACGGTAGTATCTTTCAATAAGAAAGAAAATATTTAAATGTAGCCTTAATTTATTGCTACAGGATTTTTTGAATACTAAGGGAAATCAAAAGTAGTTTCAGAAGGCCATATACTACTTTGTATAAATTTATTAAAAAGCTGTTGCAATTTTGATTTATGCATTCATAATAATGGATGCCAATGATTATACCTGGTTTTCTATAACTAATAATCAGCAACAGATTGTCCAAGATGTGCAGCTGTTAGGCTGCTAAGCTGGATTCTACCCAAGCACTACAGCTCTTTTAATCATGCTCTCCAACTTAGTGGCCCTTTTCCCAAGCAATTACATCGGTTCACTTCAGTTCTTCTTGGCAAATCTTATATTTTCCTTTTATTGCAGGCATGGTTTTTTTTTCTCTTAAGATTAATGGCAATATGTTAACCATTTGTATTTTTAGATATGAAATTTTTTATAACCAATTCATTATCTTGAGCCATTTCCTTTCCAGTCTTATTTTGAAACATGACAAGTAAAACATTTTTAAGCACTGATGGGGATGACCACCTGTCAACACATATTGCAAAAAAGTTACATGCACTTACAAGGAAATCTTAGATTGCAAGATGATATAAAAGTAATAATTACTTTTTTCCTGAGTAAAAATAAAGATATCTTTTCCAATTTGAAATGTTTTAAAAATTGATTTCATACTACCAACAATTCTATACATAACATTATCACATCAAATGTGAAATATAGTTCAATTGTTTTAAACTGAACTATGACATCAAATTTGGCACTTTTCCAAGTTGTTCTCAAAATTTGCTTTTATGTAGAATGTTCTGAAATCTTCTTCTATTGGGTGTCCCTGAAATCCATGCCAATGTACATGTGGCCAGGTAATGTCATGGCCTTTCAGGAATATTTAAACATTAACCATAAAATGAATTAGTGTAATAGTAAATGTTATTTATTGTAATAGCAAATTCAGTGTTAGTCTAATTGACATTATAGGCACATTCCTGAAGAAAATATGTGAATGACTTTACAATGGCCAAAAAGAATACTGAGTGTCCTATCTAGCATATTCTTCCAGATTATTTCTGCTTTTTATTTGTATTTGTGCTACATTACAACTCTAAAAATTATAGGAAACTGATAAAACTACAAATGATTTTTGTTTCTAGAAATGCGAATGCCGTCCCATGAAATACTGTTGATTATTTCCCTGTGGTTATTCATCAGTTTTGCATCTACTGTGTAAATTATATCCAGTTTTCCTGACTGCCTAAATGTGTATCTATCCTTTGTATTCTCCTTTGATCTGCTTGTAACAGTTTACTGATTTTTTCAACAATTAATAAAATTCAATAAAATTTTTGACATGTGTACATTTACAGTTTATGAGAGTGGTGATTTTAGTTTTAAAAATTGTCCCTTAATAGCTTATATTATAATTTAAATGTTTATTTTACTAAACATTTAGTAAAATACTTATTTTATTAAAGTTTGTTTTGTTATCAATTAATCATTGATTGAATGATTTCAGAATTTTTATATTAACTTATCTATTGTTTGTGTGGTTTCTTATAATGCAAGACTGAAAGCTAGAACTATTATTAGGCTATTTTCTTGCTACTTTTAGACAATTGACAAATAAAATGAATCAGCCATAAATATTATAGTACACTAACTGGAGTTTATCACTTTACCTGTCTTCAATTGGAAAAATTAAGTCATCAATTATATGAATACTCTTAGAACTGGAAACCATGTAAGAAGAAGGACCTGGGATTCTTTCACTCAATTCTGCTGACTCAGTTTTAGAAACTACTGTTTAGAAGTAGTTACTCATATTTACATTTACTTTAAGATACAAAAATATTTACTGAATGTCTACTTAATCGATAAGATCTATGCTAAGTGCTGATAATGCATCATGAATAGGTTATGCTGCCTGTTCTCCAGAAAAATGAAATCTAGAACTGAACAAAGATATTCTACTAGGGTTTTGCATAGTATATAAACTAAACAGCTGACCTAATGTTAACTGCTACCTAATGATTGATTAACATTAAATAAATGTCACATCTCTCCTGTAGAAGGGTACCCAGCTAATAGTATATACCAATGACTAATAACTCCAACTCTAGTTACATTTGCCCTGTGCTTGATGATAGATTTAGTCTAAGCACACAAAGCACATGTTTATTCAGTTTAATTCATATAATAATAATGTATTCAGTGCCTGCTATGTTCCATACACTGTGCTAGATAGTAGTGTTACAAAGATTAATATGGCATAGATTTTCTCCTTAGTTGAGCAAATATATGTTATTGAAGGTACAGAAAGAAGAAACATAGATAATTAAATATACAAAAATTGTATAGGAGTTATAACACAATTATGAACAAAGAGTTAATGTGGCAAAAATAGAGCAACTTAAGCCCACATGGTATATATAAGTTCCATTTAGAAGGTGACTTTTGAACTTTGGGTTAAAGAAGGAGGCAGTTATAAATTAGTCAGAAAAAAAGAGGGCACTCCAGAAAGGAAACTCAGTATGTGCTGTCTCATAAATGCATAAACAAGCAATGCCCAGTCATGCAATGAAGTATGGCATAGGAGTTATTGATGAAGGTGGATTGTAGAAGGATGGAATGCAAAGCTGAAGGGGCTGAAAGCGTGAAACATATCTGAGAAATTAAGATCTATTTATAAAATATTTTGTATTCTATTACACAGAGTTTTGCTATAGATCTTCTGTAGGGAATTATGTATGAAGTAGCAACTTAATCTGGGATGTATAACATTAAATATAGAGGGAATGAGTAGAATGTAATGGAGGGAGAGATTAAAAGCAAGGAGTCCAATTAAGATACCTGATGATTTTTAATATGCACATTTATCTTGTCATTTACTGAGCCATCAATTTATAATTATTATTTTATAAGAGAACCTCCAAGGCACAATATTAAATTAGGTACTATGTCTTTAGAAACTGTTGAGACCCTAGTAACTGAGAGTTACATACCTCATCACGACCAGCTTTGCTAGAAGATCCCTATAGACTTGTGCTTAATAGCCATTCTATCTCCAAGTCTGTTCTCGGTGGGGAAAAAAAAGTAGAATTTACATCTATGTGTGAGTTCCAACAAATTCTTTATTTGTCCCATGGCATTTTGCATTTGAAATTGAATCTCTGAGCTAGAGCTAACATTTCATTAGGAGACATCCAGGATAGTCATAAACAAGTTGCTTCTGGTTCTGTTGCATTTGCTATTGCATGCCGATTGTTAATGTATTAACTACTCTGCTATGGCAATGGTAAGTGCCTTTATCAGAAGGCAAGGTTGTGGTGGGGAGTGGTTGGGGAGATGTTAGTCAAAGGATACAAAATTTCATTTAGATAGGAGGAATAACTTCAAGAGATCTATTACCCAACATGATAACTATATTTAATAACAATGTATTATATGCTTGAAAATTGCCAAGAAAGTAGATATTGTCTTCTCACTACAAAAAATAATATGAGGTGATGTATATATTGATTAACTCAAGTTAGCCATTTCACAATGTATACGTATTTCAAAACACCATGTTCTATATAATAAAAATACATAATTTTTATTTATTAATAAATAAATTACTTAAAGACTTCTCTTTCTTAATATGTTAACTACCATGATAAAAATCTGAAATATAACTTTGGAGTTTTTCATTCTCATTATTCTCTATGCTTTTAATGTGATTACATTTATCTCCCTAATAATGAGTCTACGAATTGCATTTTCATGACAGTAAAAGACTCTCCCAAAACACTTGAATTCAGAAATTTAGGCCTTGCTTAACAGAAGCATGTATATTCTTCCTATTTAAGAAATTTCGTATCAGAAATGCAGACTTGTGTGTTTCTTACAATTTTGTTTGTAAAAATTACTTGTGAAAAGTAATTATTTTTACCCTGGGAATTGTTATTTCAATTCTGATTAAAATAACCAAATTACAATTCTAAAAATAACCAGGAAAGAAGACGAGGTTGAGATCAAGAGATGACTGGAAATTTTCTATTATTTTGACATTACATATTTCCTAAATTCAAAATTTTATAATAATATGCAACTTTTCATAACCATCCTTTTTACAATGTATTGGTGAAAAACAGTGAAGCACTTAGGATAATTGCTAACAGACTGAAAACCTCCAGTGTTCTTTGCTACTGTAGGTGAAAGACCTTGTGAATATAACAAAGTACTCTAGTAAAAGTATTAATAAAATGATTGGATGTGACCATCATTCTTCTGGAGCTAGGAATTGACATAAATTCTATCAGATTTTGACCTTGTGATTTTTAACTTGATTTATAGTGGTTTTGGAATTAAAAGCTCCATTTAGAAAGAGGTAGTTTTGAAAATAATAAAATTACAACTTTCTAGTATATGAATTATCTACTGCAACAAATAGCTTAGCCAGTTTTTAACACTGCACTGTAGGCCTCAGTAGAGCCAATAATTCTGATTCTGTTTACTCAACATTTAACTTTTTAAAAAACTCTGGTTAATTGAGTTATAATTTATATACTATAAATTTTATCTCTTTTAGATGTACATACAGTTCTACATGCTCTAACAAACATATATAGTCATGTGAATTACCCAAATCAGAGAAAGGACATTTCCATTATCCCAGTAAGTTCCTTCATGCCTCTTTGTAGTCATTCCTTTCTCCCCACCTCTGATAACCACTGTTCTGCTCTTTATTCCTATAGTGTTAGCGTTTCCAGAATATCATGTAAATGCAACCATCAAGCATGTATTCATCAGAATATGGCTTCTTTCCTTTGGCATAACTTGTTTGCCATTCATCTATGTTGCTATATTGCTGATGATAATTCCACTATACAGATGCAGCACATTGTATCTATTCACCTTTTGGGGATGATTTAATTGTTTTGAAGTTTGGGATATTATGCTTAAAATCACTATAAACATTTGAGAACATCATTTTGTGTAGATATAAATTTTATTTGTCTAGAATAAATATCTAGGAGTGACATTGCTGGGTAATATAGTAACTTTATAAGAACCTGCCAACATATTTTCCAAAATAACTGTACCATTTTGCATTCTCACTAGTAACTAATTAGAGTTACAATTTTTCTTCACACTCACCAGCTCTTGATACTGCCAGGTGTCATACCTAATTCTTTGGAAAATGGCTCTTCAAATTTTTTGCTCATCTTTTTTTATAATAGTTTATTTTCTTTTTATTGAGTTGGTAGGTCTTTATATTTTCGGAATGAGTCTTTTATTATTAAATTGATATATGTTTTACAAATATCTTTTCACATTATATAGCTGCTTTCTACTTATCTTAATAGCATCTTTGCATAAGGAGAAATTTTTAATGATAATGAAGTCTAATACATTTTTTCTTTTATGATTTGTGCTTTTGTTGTGTCCTTTGAAAAAATATTTGCCTAAACAAAGGGCACATTTTTCTCTTATGTTATCTTTTGGATGTTTATATTTATGTCTTTTATCCATTTTGAGTTAATTTTTTGTATGTGGCACAAGGTATGAATTCATTTTTTTTTTTTTTTTGCATATTGTTGCTCAATTTTTCCAGTATCACTTGCTAAAAGGACTATCATTTTTAAAATTAATTACCTTGGCAATTTTGTTGAAGATCATTTGACCATATTTGTTTATGTCTATTTCTGAGCACTCCGCTCTGTTCTATTGATCTATGAGCCTATACTTTCACCAGTACTATAGTTTCTTGATTGCTATAGCTTTATAGTAAGTCTCAAAAGCAGGCAATATGAATCTTACAAATTTGATCTTATTAAAAATTACTTTGGCTATTCTTTTTTTTTTTTTCCCCTTTGGCTATTCTTATTTGTTTGCATTTACATATAAATTCAAAATTAGATTTTCTGTATCTACAAAAAAAAAACTGCTGGAATTGTGGCTGGAATCACACTGAATATGTAGATCTAGTAACCTGAGTCTACATTTTTATAACTTTTTAAAAAATCTCCCAAAAATATATTTTATTTTGTAGCATACAAATGTGCACATATTTTTGAAGATGTGCATATAAGTATTTCATGGTTTTGGTGATATTTTACACGTTACTTTAAAAATTATTTCCAATTGTTCATTGCCTTAATATAGAAATGTTATTGATTGTTAAATATAGGCTTTATATTGTGCATTCTTGCAAAAATTACTTTTTCATTCTATTAATTTTATTTTTTATAGATTCTGGGAAAAATCTATGTATACAAACTATCTTATGTTTTCCTTTTCAATCTATGCAACATTATTTTTATTGTCTTTTTGCACTGGCTAGGACATTTAGTATACTGTTTAACAGTAGTTGTTAGAGTGGACAGTCTTTCTTTATTTCTAGTCTTAGAAGGAAAGCAAGTCATTTCTTTAAACATTAACTATAGTGTTACCAATAATATTTTGGTAGTTGTTTTTGTCAGGATTAAGAAGTCCTTTTTTATTCTTAACTTGCTATGAGTTTTTATCATGAGTAGATGTTTAATTTTGTCATAATTTTCTTTTTCTGCATATATTGAGATAATCATATGCTTTTTTCTCATTAGTCTATTGATGTAGTGAATTACATTGACTA
>CAUYPO010081653.1:0-43650 GCA_963574435.1 Cheirogaleus major | reverse complement strand
CTGCCTCAGCCTCCTGAGTAGCTGGGACTACAGGCATGCGCCACCATGCCCGGCTCATTTTTTCTATATATTTTTAGTTGGCCAATTAATTTCTTTCTATTTAGTAGCGATGGAGTCTCGCTCTTGCTCAGGCTGGTTTCGAACTCCTGACTTTGAGCGATCCGCCTGCCTCGGCCTCCCAAATAAATCAGTTTTTAAGTAAGTTTCTACATCACTTGTGATCAGGAACTCTTCTTTCTAAATGAAGCCAGTCTTTTTATTGTTCCTAGTACTGCTCCCAAGGCACATGTGACCTGCTCCAGGCTCCATGCTGGGCCCTTGGCAAGCCATGGCCTTCCCTGATCTTTGCAGCGGTCCTGCCAGGTGTGCACTGTTTTCCTCCCCAGCTTGCAGTCGAGGAAACTGAGGCTCAGATGAGTTCATACAGTTGGCCTGGGTCACTGCAGTGAGAGGCAGAGCCGGCACTTGAAGCTGGCTTTATCTGACCCTGAAGCCACCTTCTCCATGCCTAAGCTAGGAGGCAGCCTCCGTGGCCTTCTTCGTGGCACGTGGCAGGAGCAGCTCAGCTTTCCTGAGTTGAGTCTGGTTCTGCACAGTTAAAGCCAGCCCGCGAAAGGCTTCTCTGTGTGGACATGGGAGAGGCCCCAGCACACCCAGACCAGCCTCTGGGACTGTCAGTGCTTCATTAGCAGACCCCGCAGTGTGGCCTAGCCCCGCCCAGCACCCCGTGTTCTGTGTCTCCACACTTGCTGCTCAGCCTTGCTCTCCCCCTGCTGCGCTCCACCAACCAGGATCCCACGGCCAATAGCCTCTGTTTCCCTCTCAACCGTCATAGTCTGTTATTTTGAAATAAATCCCAGACACATTTTATGTATAAATATTTCAGTATATCTAAAAGATAAGGACATTACTAAATTTCAAAATATTGAGGGTACAAATATTTTTGGTTACATGAATTGCTTTTGTAATGCTTAAGTCATGGCTATAAGTGTGCCCATCACCCAGAGAGTGTCCACTGTACCAGTTAGGTAGGTTTTTGCCCATGTCCTGTTCCCCCTCCCCCCTGCTTGATTTCCACTGAGTTTTACTTTCCTCTGTGCACTTGTATACTCATTGGTTAGTTCCAGTTTAATAATGAGCACAGGTGGTGTTTGTTTTTCTATTCTTGAGACACTTCACTTAGGATAATGGCCCCTGGTTCTGTCCGAATTGTTGCAAAATGCATTAATTCATCATTTTTTATGGCTGAGTAGTACGTCATGGTATATATATACCAAGTTTTGTTAATTCGTTCATGAATTGATGGGCACTTGGGTTGATTCCACATCTTTGCAGTTGTGAATTGTCCTGCAAGAAAAATTTGAGTGCAGGTGTCTTTTTGACAAAGTGACTTCTTTTCCTTTGGGTAGATACCAGTAGTGAGATTGTTGGGTCGAATTGTAGGTCTACTTTTAGTTCTTTGAGGAATCTCCATACTGTTATCCATAGAGGTTTTACTAATTTGCAGTCCTACCAACAATGTATAAACATTCCTTTCTCTCTGCATCCCTGCCAGCATCTATTGTTTTGGACTTTTTAATAAAAGCCATCCTAACTTGGGTAAGGTGATAACTCATTGTGGTTTTAATTTTCATTTCCCTGATGATAAGTGCTGTTGAGAATTTTTTCATATGTGTGTTGGCCATTTTTCTATCTTCTTTTGAAAAGCTTTGGTTCATGTCTTTTGCCCACTTTTTAATGGGGTTGTTTGTTTTCATTCTTGCTGATTTGCTTGAGTTCTTTGTAGAGGCTGGATGTTAGCCCTTAACTGGATGTATAGTTTGCAAATATTTTCTCCCATTCTGTAGATTGTCTGTTTGCTCTGTTGATCATTTCCTTAGCTGTGCAAAAGCATTTTAGCTTAGTTAAATCCCGTTTATTTATTTTTTCTGTTGCTGTAATTGCCTTGGGGGTCTTAGTCATAAATTCTTTGCCTAGGCCAATATCTAGAAGAGTTTTTCCTACATTTTCTTCTAGAATTGTTATGGTTTCACACCCTGCATTTAGGTATTTTATCCATCTTGAATTAATTTTTGTGAGTAGTGAGAGAGATGGATCCTGTTTCATTATTCTACATGTGGCTATCCAATTTTCCCAGCACCATTTATTGAACAGGGCTTCTTTTCCCCAGTGTGCATTGCTGTCTGCTTTGTCAAAGATCGGTTGGCTGTAGGTAGATGGTTTTATATCTGAGTTCTCTATTCTGTTCCATTGGTCTATGTCTCTATTTTTATACCAATACCATGCTCTTTTGGTTACTATAGCCTTGTAGTATAATTTGAAGTCTGGTAATGTGATGCCTCCAGCTTTGTTCTTTTTGCTTAAGATTGCTTTGGCTATTCTGGCCTTTTTCTCATTCCAAATAAAGCACAGAATTATTTTTTCTAGATCTGTGAAATATGCCATTGGTATTTAGATGGGGATTGCATTGAATCACTTTGAGTAGTATGGACATTTTAACACTGTTGATTCTACTTATCCATGAGCATGATATGTTTTTCCATTTGCATCCTCTGTAATTTATTTCCTTAGTGTTTCATAGTTCTCCTTGTAGAGATCTTTCACCTCCTTGGTTAAGTATATTCCTAGGTATTTTGTCTTCTTTGTAGCTATTCTGAATGGTATTGAGTCCTTGATTTGACCCTCAGCTTGACTGTTATTGGTATATAGAAATGCTACTGATTTATGTGCGTTGATTTTGTAACCAGAGACTTTGCTGGGTTTATTCATCAATTCCTATGTTGAATAGAAGTGATAACAGTGGGCAGCATTGTCTTATTCCAGTTCTTAGGGGAAATGTTTTCAACCCGTTAAGCATGATGTTGGCTGTGGGTTTGTTATTTGTGACTTTTATAATTTGGGAATATGTTCCTCCTATGCCTAGTTTATTTGCGTGGGCATTATCATGAAAGGGTGCTGGATTTTGTTGAATGCTTTTCCTGCATCTATTGATATGATCATATATATGATCTTTGTTTTGGCTTCTGTTCATGTGGTCAATCATATTTATTGATTTACATATGTTGAACCATCCTTGCATCCCAGAGATGAAGCCCACTTGGCTGTGCTGGATTATTATTATTATTATTATTTTTGATGTGCTATTCAATTTGGTTTGCTAGTATTTTATTGAGTATTTTTGCATCTATATTCATAAGGGATATTGGTCTGCAGTTTTCTTATTTTTTTGTTGTGTCCTTCTCAATGTTAAGGAATAATTTCTGTAGTATGGGCACCAGCTCTTCATTGTAGGTCTGATAGAATTTGGCTGTGAATCCATCTGGTCTTGGGCTGTTTTTTTGTTGGAAGATTTTGTATTACTGCTTTGATCTCACTGCTCATTATTGGTCTGTTCAGGGATTTTATTTCTTCCTGACTGAGTCTTAGGAGGTTGTGTGTTTCCAGGAATTTGTCCATTTCCTCTATGTTTTCTAGTTAATTTGCATAGAGATTTTCATATTGTTCACAGACTTTTAAAATGTAACCACAATTTCATTATCACAACCCCAAAAATCTATAACACCATCAAATATCCAGTCAATGTTCAAATTGCTAATTGTTTCATATATGTCATTCTTCTATAGTTTTCTCTCATTTGAATCAAAGTCCATATAAAGTAAACAGATAGCAATGGCTTAAATTTTTTTAAAAAATATTTTATTAATTTATAGATTTACCCTGCAGAGTCTTTTTTTTTTTTTCCTTCCTAATTCATTCATTGATGAAGCTGGGTTTTTAATTTTATTTTTCTGGTCTCATGGAGTTTTCCACAGTCTGGAATTTGCTAATTTAATAGCTTAACACATACCTCTGTCCCTGTAGTTCCTATAAATTAGTACTCAGGCCTAGAGGCTTGATCTGATTGAGGTTTCATGTTGTTGATGAGACTTCACAGGTGGCCTGTTCTTCCATCAGGAGGCACAGGATGGTCAGTGGAGTCTCTTTCTATGAAGTGTTCACCCTTTGATGTTCAAGGCTCCTACCAGTTAGCACATCAAGGGTTGCAAATTGGTGCTGTTCTAGTTCTATCATTTTTTTATTAGCTGAAACACTTTTGTATACAGAAACATTCACTTGTTTACTATTTGCATACCCAGTCGTACAGTACACATGGTAGGCAGAATATAAATGCTGAGTTTTCCCTTTCATTGTTTTCAAATAATTACTTGGTTCCCTAGGATCTTGCAAAGATGAACAATTAGATGTCTGTTTGTTTGTTCTAAATATAATTTTGAACACATGGATATAACACATTTGATGTGTTTTAATACATTACCAGTATTCTTCCTTTTGATACTCATATTTTCTTATCTTGTGCCAATAGAAGCCTTTCAAGTTGACACAAGCCTAGCATTCTAATAGTTTCCTTGCTCTCTGGCATGACAGGATATCCTCAGTTTGTCACATACATTCCTTGTCCAGATCTATGATCAGTCATTTCTTCAGAGAGTTGTATAGTACTTCCTCTAAGTAGAAACTGATATTGGAGGCCAAACTCTGGGTATTAGGGTTAAGTGACTTATGAACAAACACATCAGAGGGCATAGTTTGAATAAGAGGGTTGTAATTGTTGAAAATATATTGAGGCTTCAGATATAAGAATTATATTAGAAGGTCATTGTATAATCTCCCTTCCTCCTCAACACACCTTTATATTTCTTAAAAATAGGCTAACAAGATAGCATAGGAATGCCTTTCATGGGTCAGGTAGTGCCTGCTTCTCTGCTTACACTATCTTCTTTTATTTCTGATAACACAAGGCACGGTGATACTCTAGCTTTATATTATGGTGGAGAAAAGTGAAGGTCAGAGACTGACTAAATAACTTGGTTACTAGGTCAAACAGCTAATAATTGATAATGCTAAGATTTTAAATGAAGACCTTTGATTAAAAAATCCATCCTTCAAAGTAGATTTTAGATTAAATGACTTCAGAAAGGAATTTGGAACCTAGTTTGATAAATAAGTTAAATGCTTAAGGTTGATCATGGAATTTAATTTGAAAACAAAGGGTGACTCTAAAATGACATGATAGCATTGCCCATGTAACACACTGTCCCTTATGCCCTTTCCTTAAGGATTAAGTATACAGCTTCATGGGAGCAGCTTTGAAAGGATCACAGGTTAGATGCTTGTATGAGGTCCACCTGTGCTACTGACTCCCACCTTGATAGAAAGCAGCAACATACGGTAGAGGGAACAACAGTTTTTGAGTCAAATAGACCAGAGGTGGAACTCTGAGTCCACTATTTTACCTACTTGACTTTGGCTAAGTCATTTAATGGCATTCAGCTTCAGTTTCCTCCATCTGTAGCCACAGGATGTTGATTATACCCAATTCACCAGCTTCCAGTAGGGTATAAATTGGTATTCTCTGTGCACGAAGGAGCTAGGACCACTTCTGGCATATAGACCAATAAGTGGAAGCTCCCTTATTTTTGTACTTGTGAGTTATTCATCTCTGAATTCCCTTAGACAGTCCTTCCAGTGTGTGCATGACTGTTTGAATCATTTCTGAAATGAGATAAAATTCCGACAGACAGATATAGAGACACAGACAGAGAGACAGGAGTGGGGGTTGGGGGGAAAGAGAGAGAGAGAGATGCTATAATATGCAGGTGTGAAAGTGCTGAAAGTGCTTTGATGTTCAGACTGTTGTTTCACACAAAATAACATTTGTCATGATTTTAAAAGGCAATTCTTCCTGGAAATTCCTATTTTATATTACTTGCAAATTTATTTAACCTGGTATCATATATTTTTATTTTAATGACTTTTTGTTTCTATTTCTAAACTTGTGTCTCCTTTTGATATCTACCAGATCAGTTTTTTTTAATAATGCCATGTTATTTTCTCAGTGTTTTATTTCTTCTTTTATATATTTAATCTTTTTGAATAGATCTTGTTTATTGCCTGCATCTGACTACCCTACCATCTGACGTTCATGGGAACTCTAATGCTACTACTTGTTATATCCACTGACACTCTTGTGGTGAACAGTTTTGTAATTTGAGATTGTGAGTCCTTGTCCTTTGAGAATGTATCTGTGAAAACCCTGTAGCCTGCTATACTCAGGTGATTTTCTAGGCACCCAGAAATTTATGTGTGTGCAAATGTATTGGCTCTGACCTGAAACTACGCAGGACTTATATTGTAGAGCTCCTGGATCCCTGTGAAGGCAGGCCCCTGACAGTGAGTCCTCAGAGGAGGCTTTTCTTCTTTATGTACCTTCTATCCTAGACAAAGACAGATGTGTTTCTTTGACATCTTTTCTTTCTATACCCCTTAACTTTACTGTCCATCCCTTTACAGAAAAATACTGTGGACCCTCTTATAACCTAGTGAAGATCCTGCCTTTACTTGGTGTTCTAAATTTCATCTTCCTGATTGATGAGCCTCCCACCTCATTTCTTGTCTCTGCACAGCCCTCAGAACCTGCTTCCCTCCAGGACAGATCTTGGTGGATTTAGGGCACTGCTTCTCAGTGGTCTCTTTCTCTAAATCTTTGGAGATTCTCCTACTTTCTTTAGTGCTCAACTGTTTACTTAAAACAATGCTTGCTCTATTTTGTCAGGCACCTCTAGGGCATATTAATGGGCAGGCTTTTAGGTTACCTGGTCCATCATACTGCAGGAGCCTTGGCATTGGTGTGAAATACTTTCTTTCTCTTGGAAATGCCTGGGCATATTTCTGTGGGCTCTGCTACAGCGAGATGCAGGGGGAACTGATCTGAGAGCAGGAAGTGGGACTATCCCAACCTGGTCAATGACTCACCCTGCTTGGCTAATGACTCCTCGTGTGGTTTGATCAGGTCTCTGTCTCCTCTGGGCTTTGGTTTGATCATCAATGAAAATAAGTGATGATTACAATTGATTCCCAAGTTCTCTTTATGCTTTAAAATTTTAATTTTGGTAGGATGCCATTTGTTGTGCTCTAGTCTGCTGTGTTCTCACAATGCACAGGGCACTTGCTAAGCACTGGAGAGAGCATGGTAAGAACATAGATTCTGTACTCACTGCACACAGCATGCAGTCCATTCAGTAGAGAGGAGACATGGGCCAACAGGCAATGGCAGTGCTGGGCATTCAGCCCTAGGCAGGGTGCGTGCAGGGCCTGGGGACCACATCCAAGGAGCCCCCTGAGAGAAGCCAGGGGCAGAGAAGTCTAAAGTGAGAACAAGAGTGTGACAAGAATATTGGTTAGAAAGGCAAAGCAGAGTCTTTATGGAAAAGCACCAGTGCAGCAAAGGCTCAGGGCAAGGGGCAGTTCTGCTCACTGCAAGACCTGGAATTGTACACGAATGCCTTCCAGTCAGTCAATGAACAATATCTTAGGCACCATGTCTAGAAGCCACATTCTGGCTGGGCACAGGGCTGGGCACACTTGCAGGCTGGCAGACACATGTCTGTGTGTGTGTGGCACCCCTTGCAAGAGCAGGGAGCAGTACCACTGTGGCCTCAGCCATGCGGTCCATAGCCGGGGAGCCTGGCCCCAGTGCACCCCAGCCCATCCTGAGCAGGGAGAGCTGGTGCACCTCTAAGGGGTTGCAACTCAGGGGAGCTGGGACAGCTGGGTCCAACCCCACACCAGAGCTGCAAACTAGAGGTGGGCCCAGGTATCAGGAGCCATGTGGAGACAAGGATAGCATGGTGACAGTCCAGAGGCACATGGAGGAGGTTCCAGGGAGATCTCTGTGAGCAGTGTTTATAGGCAGGCAAGTGGGGAGAGTGTGGCGGCCCAGCCTAAAGACACGAGGAAGTTAGTTACTCCTCTAGGACAACCAAAGACCTGGCTTGGAAGTAAACCCCATGCATATTCAGATGAGCATTTCATCCCAAATTTGCTTACATGTTTGTTTGTTTGTTTCTTAGGGCCCTTCTGGACCACCAGGAGAAAAAGGTCCCCCGGTACAGTATGCTTTAAATAAAAGGCTGATTTCTATGGGAGGAATCCTGCTCTTACCAAAACAATTTTAAATTGGAGATGCCAAAAGCTAAAGTAGTTTCTGAAAATTCCTAACATAATTAAACAGTGCGGACTCTCTAAAATGTGAACACTGACCTATGGGGTAGGATATGATGGATGTGGGTATGAGCAGCAAGGGATGGTAAGGGTTATCCAACCAAGTGTGCCCATTTTATAGTTAGACGAACTGACGCTAGCATTGCATTGTGGCATCTCTCCATCACAGAAGGACAGCCATGGTTTAATGAATCTAATCAAATTGCCAGAAGAACTGATTTTTGAATCCTGGCTTTACCACCCCAAGCACACAGCCATGAACCACGAGGAGATTTCTCTTCATCTGTAGGTGGGCATGGCAAGACCCACAAGCCATTGGGCAGATCTGCTAGACTAATTTTATGCTAAAGCAAAGGAGAGCTGTCAGCAAGCCTTTGTTCTTAGGAGCTGCACCATTGATGACGTGCATATGCACATATTTAGCAGGAAACGTAAATTCCCAAAAAGTCACCCTATTGGAGGAGGAAAGGCATATTAGCAGCTGGGATGATATTGTGCCTCATGCCACATGCACACATTTTAAATTACCTTCATTCATATCATTTTTGAATTAAGGACAGGGATTTTTATACCCATTTTTATAAAGAAATTGAGGCTCAGAGCAGTGAATTGATAGACATGAGCTGCCAGAGCGAGTTATTGCAAAGGAGAGGAAGGTGGCCGGGGCTCTGAGTGGAAGGGGTGGTGTGAGGGCAGGTGTGTGAAGGCCCAGAAGAGGCAAGTGAGCTGCTGAGCACCAGGTGGCACAATCCCACACCTGCCGAGACGGGCAGTTCCCATGTGCAGATCTATTTAGGGAAAAGTCTTGCAGGACATGAGATCCATAATGAAAGATGACTGTGCCATTTCCTGATGTTTTCCAGAAATTTTCAACAGAATGGGAATGATTTTCTTATAAAGAGTAGTAAATGCCATGTATGTACTGAGTGTTGGGTAGGGTCTCCACAAAGACACTTACTTAGCTTGTTATCCACAGGCAGGAAAGGGGTGGGCTGGGGGTTGAGCTCGGGGCTGTGTCACCGCAGGAGTGGGTCCTTCCACTCAAGCGAGAGGCCTACAAATGGGGCCCAAGTCTTCAGGCTCGAAGTGCAGGCTTTCCAGAGCATTCCTCTGTGCATTAGACACATCCACTGCCACAGAGCACAGGGAAATGAGTAAGCTCTGAGGAGGGTGATTTTGGCAGACATAATGCATCGAATTCCTCAGAGCAGCAGGCCATTTGTGCAATGACAGCCAACTATTGCCAAAGAGAGAGAGGTCTTATTTCCTTAAAATTTTATGGGGTGTTTTCTCTTATTTTTCTTCAGGGATCTCGAGGCTCACCTGGATTCCCCGGCCCTCAGGGACCAGCTGGCCAGGATGTAAGTACAGAGGAATGGAGGGCTCAGTGGAGGTCCTTACCCTGGAAGCACACCTTCCACATCTCCTGGCCTCCCTTGACTATGTGGCCAGCTTCACAGCTCAGTGAAGAATTTCCAGGAAACCCCATGGCCCTGATTTTCATTCTTACTCTTCTGTTGATTGTAGCTTCTGTTATCTACTAATAGTCTTATGTCTTATGCTTTTGTGTTATGCTTTCAGAAACTTTTAGCTCCCACACAATGTTTCCTATCCCACACAATGTTTCCTATTTCTTGGTCAACTTTGTACATACTCAGCCAGTCAGCTCTGCTCAAATCAGGCATGACCTTCACCATGGGCTTGTTCTTGAATCATCCCTGGAATAGCACTCTCCCTTTAGGGGAATTCCACAGACTTACCTGATGCTCATTGAGCATGCATTAATTCCCACCTTGTGACAACGACAGTCACCACTTATCTCCATTATCTCGCTTTTGTTCAGATGTGTCTCAGCTCTAAGACAGTAGGCACCATGTGTCTCATGCATCTGTAGGCCCTTGGTGCCTGCCAGCATGCCAGGGACATGGAATTTATGTGATCCATACTCACTGACCAAGTGGATAGTTGACAACCATGAGCACCTACAGGGCAAAGGTGTCTGGCACTAGTAAGCAGTGTATTTATTGCTTAGACAAACCTCTTTCCACTTCTATAGTTTTAGTTCATTATAAGCAGGAACAATAAAAACCCTTCCCTTGCTTGGAGTCTATTTCAAAAAAGAAAGTCACCCTCTAAATCCTATCTTCAAATATTCAAATGTAACTGCTCCACTCTCAACATCACATTCTTATAGCCCGTCCAATATAAGTACTCTCCTTCTATACAGAGCTGCCCTTCCACTTGTGTTTGAAGAAAGATTGGGATGTTTCAAGACAGGTGTGTGTGCCCACATGCGTGTACATGCTCTGCGTGCATGAGTTGTTTTTAGCTTTGTGTTTAGGATATGAGTTATGGAAGGGCTAGCTTACTGTTCTAGCCATTTCCACTGTCACATGTCTCCTGGGAAGACTTGGGCATTCAGCTGAGGTTGCAGAACATGAATTTTTATTGGTGTGAGTCCTTATGGTTTGGTGATTCGTTTCCCACTGATTTACACTTGGCTGACATAGAGGTTGGCAGAGCAGGTGAGTAGAGTGGATCAGGATTTTGTGCTTATCACAGTTGATGCTTTCTTTCTTTCTTCTTTTAGGGGGCACCAGGAAATCCAGGAGAAAGAGGGCCTCCTGGCAAACCAGTATGTCATCTTACAGTTCTGGATGAATATTGACTATCAGTCAGGGCTGCAGTGAGAAATAAAATGTAACTCAGATGATTCAAGAGACTTTAACAAAGCTATGGGCAGAGGGAACTCAACTGGCATGGTATGAGACCCAAAGACAAACCCAATGGGCATCCGTTACCACCATTGCACCTGTTTTCAGGGCCCAGTCAGAGTAGAATGGTGGGAAAGGGACTGCAGATAGGAGCTTAGTTGTGGATTCAAAGCCACTCCCAGAAGGACTCCCCTGCCCTCAAGTTTTCTGGCAGTGCTACTCGTTGATCCAATGTAATTGCTGGCCAGCAGGCAGTGAGCCCAGGATATACTGCAGGGTTCCAGCCTCCCAGGGCATGGAGCAGGACAGAGAAGGCTAAAAATGGAGCTGGGCTGAGCAGCATCCACTGGAAACTTCTGATTCACTCAATTCCTAACCCTGGGCAGGATAACATCAGCCCTCCCAGTTACCCACTTTGTGATGTGGCAGAAACATTCATTCTTGCCAGGCCATGGTGGGCCAATGAGGGTGCACAGGCTAGGGGTGGGAGGCAGCTATGCAGATGTGGGTAAAGTCAGCCCATCTCAGGGAGCTCCCTAAGATGGAAGAGATGGGGTGATCAAGACCAGACGGTTGCAGGCTCATGAGTAAGGCTGAAAGTCTGGTTTCAGAAACCAAGATGCTCCCCTGGGCAGAAGCTTCACCACAAGGTGGATCTGAGAGATTACTTGTCTCCTGTGCAAGCCCGGCCTGCTATAAGTTCCAGACAAAGACCCCAGGCCCAGAGGCCCCTGTGGGCTCGGGCACCTACCCCTGCCATATCTGAGTTGACAGGTGCAGCAGAGACCAGGACACTGATTGCCTATGAGGGTCCTGCAACTTTTCACTGAAGATCTCCCAATGGGAGGAGTGTAAAATCCTGTTAGAGATTAGGACAACTCATTCATGCACATCCCTCCTCTATGGAGTCAGCTTTGCAGCAGCTAGATAAACCTCCCAGAAGCCACTTCGTTGTCCAAGTGCAAGACGCTCGTGAAGGGGGCAGAGGAGTGAGGTTCAGGCCAGAGGTCAAATGGGAGTTCACATGACCTCTGCCAAACTGAACTTTGACATCTCCCTTCAAAGAGAATGAAGTCATCAGAGTCTAGCTGACAATGTGGATAATTGTGGCTGTCTCTCAGCTGGTCACCTGTAGAACAAAGAGCTTGAGAGAGAGAGAGAGAAATAGGTCTATGTTGGCCTAATTGTAGTTTCACTGAATACACTCCTCCAAGTGGTCCCAAGGATGGCCTGGTGGCTATCAGGGTCTCTCTGATCTTACTAATTAGATAAGTTATTGTAACAGGGGTTCCCTCATACTCCATGATTTGCTAGAAGGACTCACAGAACTTGGAAAAGCTGTTATAGTTATGATTTATTACAGTGAAAGGTTATAGATTAAAATCAGCAGAGGAAGAAAGCACACAAGAAGAAGTCCAGGAGAGCAGGTGCAAGCTTCCATGTGTCCTCTCCCTGTGAAGTTGTGCAGAAAGCACTTAATTCTCCCAGCTACAGTGTGTGACAACACACACAAAGTGTTCAGCCAGGGAAGGTCACCTGAGCCTCGATGTCCAGAGTTTATATCGGGAATTGGTTACCTAGGCATGGAGTCGCCAGCCTTTCCAGAGGTCAGACTGATGCTGTGTGGCCCAAAGCCCCCACCACGAATCACACTGTTAGCCTCAACTATTTGGCTTGGCCAAAGGACCCAGGTAAACAAAAACTCTTATCATCTTATCAGGCAGTGCATTCCAAGGGTATGGAGGTGATCCTCTAGGAGCCAAGCAGGGGCCAGACCTATTTTTGGAATGTATAGGGTGTGGACAACCCAAGCCTGCTGAACTCTTCCTTCACTGCACAGTCCCATCCCTCTGTGGATGGACAGAGCCACCTGAAGTGCTCCTCCAATGCTCCACACACCTGGAAAGAAGCATAGACTTCCAGTCCAGGAATCCCCCTGTCTCTCTGGAAGCAGAGCCCACAGTGGGGATTTTTGTGACAGTGATTGATTGAGGATGTGCTGTCAGGGGAAACCTGCAGGGATCAAGGTAAGCAGGACACAACAGGGGAAAAAAACAGCTGAAAATGTGGGTTCAGCTCAAGGCAGCCTCGGCCATACCCCACATGGAGCTCTAGAGCATGAATGGAACCACCTGTGCCACCTTGGGGCCAAGCCTGGCCCTTTCCACCCCTACTTCAGCGTGTCCTTGGATGTGTAATCTCTCTGGCATTTCCACCAGCTGCCCGACACGGGGGGAGCGATGCACCAGGAGGAGGGAGGTCTGGGCAGGGCACAGACTGTGCCATCTGTCCCAACATTCCCCTGCCATGGGTTCTCTTAATCTCTTGAGCCTAATAGCAATCCACCATCAGTGACCCGCCCATTGGAGGTAGAAATGGCAGTTGTACACCCTGTGTCCACCTTCATGATACAATTGCCTCCACCCAGACCCTGATCCTCTGTATCTTCTTAAGCTCAATTTTGTGAGGTACACAGAAATGGGTCAGAGCAAGACCTTAATGAAATTGTCCCCAAGGCCACACTCTACCTAGACTGCAAATCCACTGCTCATTCTCTTTTTTTGTGACTGATGCCAGCCACAGTATCTAATATGGCTCACTCTAATTACACAAAGGGCTCAGATGTCAGCATAAAGATATCTCAAATGATGCAAAATGCCAGCAGCATAAAAGTGCCCCATTTGAACCCTCTGAATCCCCTGCTATTATTAATTTCTCAGGGAAAAACATATATGATTTCAAAATAAAACACCTTTCCCCTTTTAAATTAAAGTTTTAATAAATTACTATTGCAAAGGCCGCCCTTCCTCTAGAAGGTCTCACTCAGATAACTAGGGGCGTCTTGGCCTTAGGAGGCATCCTAAGTGAGTTCTCACCGCCAGCTTGTGCCTCCAAATCTGAGTGACCCAACCCCCATCTCTCTGAGGCAGCCACTCTTGCAATAGCCCAGAGGGTGAGTTGATTGAATTTCTGAGCATATCAACAGAGAAAACAAACAAACACCACCCAAGCCACTATAGCAGTTACCCTGTGCAAACTTAAGTCACCACCATCAGACAGCTTTTGTTAGCCACTGGATGGGACAGAAACCCCGTGGGTCAGGAAGGGGAGTAGCCAGAAAAATTGTCTTGGTTTCAGCCTACCCAAGATGACAGACTGGATTTATAATTCATACACTTAAACTCAAACTTAATTATAAGAAGAAATCACCCACCACACGGTTAATTGTTAAATCTACCACCTTGCCTCTGGTGGGTGCGTCCTCCAGTACTCCTTTGCTGTTGCAAAATTTAGAAGTCTGCAAAGTAGCATGTCCATGTCTAATTCTTACCTAAGAACCCCTTGTGCCCTTTAGTGTCTGCCTTTTAATTTTCATTTTCCATCCTCGTCTTGTGTTCCTGGCACCCAGATGTGAACTAAGCCTCCGCCCAGCTGGGTTCCAGGCTGGCCGCAGTCATGACAGGCACAATCATAACTCTAATTCACAGTGCATTTGGGCATGAATTCAGTGACCTGCAGATTCCTAAATGCCTTCAGAGACTTTATAATTACTTTTGATTCCCAGAATATCTTTTCCAGAATTGAAGACTTTTAACTCTTAATGAAAAATGAAGTTTAAAATGCTCTTTCACCTGGGAGAGCTGAAAGCATGGGTTTAAATTCACACTAGGTTGTGAATGACTGATAACAGAGCTGTTGTCCATCTGGGGGATCTGTGACAATCCTGGCTGCGACAGTTCGCCCCTTACCCTCTCGCAGGACCCAGTGACCTGCCAGGTTTGGATGGGAGTGGGGAAGAGGGACCACCAGGAGAAGAGAAGGGGCCAGCGGAAGGAAACTAGGGAGCAGAAAG
This sequence comes from Cheirogaleus major, assembly GCA_963574435.1. Taxonomy (NCBI): domain Eukaryota; kingdom Metazoa; phylum Chordata; class Mammalia; order Primates; family Cheirogaleidae; genus Cheirogaleus; species Cheirogaleus major. Next base: position 29,022 of record CAUYPO010081653.1, on the reverse strand, counting down.
GCCTGAAGTCAGTCAGACTTGGCGAGGACAGGCAGCCTGTGCAGCTCCTCCCTTGGGAGGTTCTTTCCGTGGCTCCCACTCTCCACCCATCCAGGGCCGTTTGTGTCCCATGCATGGCACAGATGTGTTACAAGTTATGGCTTACACTCTGAAGACCTTTCACCTTTTGAAAATGCATGGACTACACTGTCTGTATGCACGTATGTATGTATGTATTTCTTTTTACTTTGACAGGGCCTCTCTTCAGTACTGTCTCCAGGGGACATAAATCTCTTGGTTAAGGTAAAAGCATACAATAAATGTGCATGTGTCATGAAAATGGTGATGATGTACTGGGCGTCGTGGCTTGTACCTATAGTCCCAGCTACTCGGGAGGCTGAGGCGGGAGGATCACTTGAACTCAGGAGTTCTAGACAGCCTGAACAACATAGCAAGATCCTGTCTCTACAAAGTTTGTTTAAAAATTAGATGGGCATAATGGTGCATGCTTGTAATCCCAGCTATTTGGGAGGGTCGCTTTAGAGGAAAGAAGGAAAGAAGGAAGGAAGGAAAGAAAAAAAAGAAAAGAAAATGGTGATGGGGGATTGGATATCTCATAAATAAGGTTTTTTTTTTTTGGCCTGACTATGTGGTAGTATTAACAATAATAGCAGCACCATTATTAGTTGAGAACTCACTATGTGCCTGGTGATATATTAAATCCACACTGTCCAATACGACAGCCACTGGCCACAATTTAAATATAAATTAATTAAAATTGAATACAATTTTAAAAAATTGTAATTGTAAATTGAATTTAAAAATTCAGGTTCTTATTTGCACTAGTCACTTTGCAAGTACTTAATAGCCACACGTGGCTAGTGGTTGTCTTATCAGGTAAGGCAGAAAGACAAAGCAGAAAATTCTCCTGGATAACACTATGCTAAGGGCTTGATGTGCATTTCTCATTTAATTTTCACCATTATTCTGTGGGGTCAATACTATTTGTGTTCTTGTTTTGCATATAAGAAATCTGAGACACTGTGAAAGTCAATGAATAGAATAGAAAGAATACAATGGTAATAGAATATTCTAAGAATAGAATCTAGATCTCCCTGACTCCAGAGGCTGGCATTTAACCCCACACTGGATTAAATTGTGCTCTGAAAAGAGAGCCAGAGGTGGAGCCAAACAGCTTGGGTGAGGGTCCCGCTCATGCCAAGGCCAGAGCACAGGCTCAGTGTGGTGAAGGCAGGTGCTGGGCCCTTTAGCCAGGATGAGTCCGGATCTGGGTGCAGACTCACCTGGTTTCCAGCACCGTGTCCGATTTCGCCAAGAGTGGCAGAAGCTCTGAGACGGTGAGTGTAACTGGGTTGCGAGAGGGCAGAGCAGGCTGGAGTTATATCTGAAGGCTAAATTGTGGAGGTGCCCAGGTGCCTGGCCGAGGCCTTGGGTCTTAAATGGTGGCGAGCTGGGACAGGCTGTGCACGGGAGGGAGGGGGTGTGGGATTTACGTGTCAGAAAGAACAGCCTTACTTCAACAAGTGTGGGGGACCCTTTGCTGTCTCTACTTCAAGCTTTGCAAACTTCACTAGGTGAAGTTTGGCAAGGACTTTATGTGATTTTGAGCCCCTTCCTCACTTCTCATATTCTAAAACACACTTGCGTGATTTCAGAAAATACATGTTCATGCATGAGACTGAGGGAGGGGAGTGAAAGAAAAAGAAAACCTCAGAAACCTGGGACTTTAATCTTACTACACATTAAGATGCCTTGATGGAAAGTTATACATTTTATTAAAAAATAAGTAGCAGAACAGTCTTTGCCAGTTTTTGTTGACAAGAGGATAATTTTTTTTCCTACAGTCGAGTACATGACAAGAAATAATTATCTATTGATTCAATTCCTTGTTGATTACAGGCTGTTATTAGCCTTTTAATTCCCTTGCTCTAGAAGGATCTGGGTCTGCATCAGCCCCTGTTCCTCCCACACCACTCCCCCTGAGGATTTAAACCTCAAGATGTTCCGATCTTTATGCCAGTAGTAAGAGTGAGTGCTGAGGGTTAAGCATCATGCCTTGTGGCCACAACATTGAGGCAGATATTTAGTCAAATCAATATTTTCTAATTGCTAAAGGATGCAGCTGTGTTTATCAGGGCAGCTGGGAACCCCAGAGGGAATGTCAGCACCTACATTCAGGCATGTGAGACTCCCTGGTCCCATGAAGCTGTGCTCCGCCTGGAAACCCGTAGACAATAGGTGGGTTTGGCCAGCTCTGCTGAGCAGACCTCCTTTAGCTCCCTGTTTTGTCCAGTCAGTGGCTGCTGCCCTGATGATGTAGATTAAAGCCTGCTGGTCTAGTCTTGGTGGCTGGTGGCAGGTGCCTCCCCTGCTGATAAGTCAACTTGTATTATAGAATATTTGTCTCAGCTCAGAGAGTTTTGTAACCTCACATATCTCTTTCTGATGGTTGGAAAACTGGGTAGAAAGTTCTTCTTCTAAGAGTCCCTGTTAAATGAACTTCTGTAGTTGGACTTGTGCCTGGGAAGGTTATCTTTAGATCATCTTCATTACTTGACCCCCTGTATAAATATTTTTTCACCTGATCCTCACAAAAATTCCTGCCTTCTGTTACTATCTTCATTTTACAGATGAAGAAGTTGAGATATAGATAGGTAACTCACTTGTTCAAAGCTGCAGAGCTGGGCAGTAGCAGAGCCAAGACTCAACCCCATTGTGACAACTCCAAAGCCCTTATATGTAACCTCTCTGCTACCCAATTTCATCTTTATATGAGCCAGAGCTTTCTGACAGCCATCCGGTGAAGTACATGAAGCTAGTGAGTTCCCTGCCTGTTACCTAGAGATTGTGACATGTCCGTTACACAACCCTTTGGTAGGAATATGCGGTGAGGATTCAGATATCCAGCAAGAAGTTGGATGTGATGACCTAGAGGTTACTTCTACTCCTGGGAAGCAGTGATTGCTTTTTAAATATAGCCAAGACTGCAGCATTCCTCCACCTGGCACGCATTTTACTGAACACTTATTTGGTGCGTTCTACTACACTCGATGCAGTATTGCATATGATGACATAGTGAGCCATCCATTCGTTCTTCCTTTCTTCCTTCCAGCAATCCATCTCCTGTTGTGGTGTTTCATGGATGTATTGCATTTTAAAGTACTGTAAGATAAGATCTAGGAATAGGGCAGTTCCTCCCAGCTCTGCCACTATTCCAAACAAACAAACAAAAAACACCAGCAGCCAAAACATCTTCTATTATTCACTTTTGCTTTGTTTATTTCAATATTTACCACTCCCTAGTCTCCAAAAAAGAAAAACAATACAATAAGCTTCATCAAACCACCCACTAAGGGAAGATGACACAAGACAGCCAAAAGTCAGATGAATAGTTTGTTGGTTGATCATCGGTTGGTTGGCTGTTGTCTGGGTTGCCTGGTTCATTCATTTATTGAGCTCATGCTCTGGGGAAGACTGTTGGCTATGAATTGGACGTACAAAGATAAAATAACTCAGCCCCTGTGCTCTGAGTGCTTACACATTCTATCTGTCCGGTGGGAGACAATGGTGCTAAAAGCTGACCATTTCGATAAGGAGACAAGTACTTCAGGACTGGGGAATTCTGAGAACTGTGGGCGCAGGAGGATCCTGTCCCCATCCTGAGGCCATCAGGGACTTCTAACAGATTTTTGAAGACTGAGTAGGTGTGAAACAAGTGAAAGGAAGTTGAACCATTCAGAGTTGTTTTTGTGGATAACTTTACCATCCTGAAATCAGAGATCAAGATGAATACTAAGTCACCTGAAACATCACCTCATTGAATGTGAACAGTGCACCTTTCACATGTTTTTGCTGGTCCCTGTGGTGGGGTATTCAAAGGACCATGGTTAGTGCATTAATTTACGACAGTTGACACTAATTGACCATAAGCTCTTCAAGACGCACACTCACTATGGTCTCAAGCTTAGCACAGTGCCTGACACAGAATAGATGCTTTGCCAAGGATTTTTTCAATGAGTGAGTGACTGAGTGAATAAATGAATTAATAATAATAGGTACATGTACCTGGCATTATCTATATCTATCTTGACACCATTCTAAGTGCCTTTTTTTTATATTATCTCATTAAACCCTTATCACACAGGATGGAAGAAAGGGAGGGTTAGAGAGGAGGACAGGGGAAGAAGGATCCAAGAGACTGGGCATATGAGGTTGGCAAGATCGTGGTCAAGTGAGTTTTATTTGGTACATGATGTGCTCCAAACTGCAGCACCTGGAGATGACACAGACAGATCAGAAAACACATTCCCTGGGCTGACAGAACTTTAATCATACTCCAGAGGAAGCATTTACCTGCCTTGAAGAAGTAGAACAAAGCTCAGCTCCAGGGATAATTTATTAAATGCTTACTAAAAGCAAAGGATAAAGCTAAGCATGGCCAGAGTTGGTTTGTATCACAGAAACAGAGTCCTGAGGGGATGCACCTGTTGTCCCTTTTGTTCTGCTTCTTCTGAAACTGCTTGACTTAGGCAAATGCAAGACAGAGAATCCAGTTCCCAGCTTTGTCTGTCTCTAACCACAGGGACAGAGCAAGGTCTTTTTTAATAATACTAAGTGTCTATATTGGAACTGCACTGATTTAATACAAACAGTATTTTGTAGATGCTCACGGATATTTTTACATGCATTTTGGACATTTTCTTAGGCTACACTTCCAGCAATCTGGCTGGCTGGAAATAGAAATGGGGTAATCCAGATAAAACAGTGCTGAAATCTAACTTTCAGTTTAGAGAGTGAAAATGCAAAGTTTTAACACAAAAGTATCCAGGTAATGACTCAGTCTACCTATGTGCTTTTCCATTTTTGCTTGTATTTAAAAACAAAATTTCCACCTGGACAGGTAGGAAGCATAGCCACTGTGCTTTGCTTTGCAACTGTCTTAGTTATTTATGCTCTTGCTCTCTCTTCCCTGTCTCAGGACGTGTGCAATGACTGCCCTCCTGGCCCCCCAGGCCTCCCAGGTCTGCCAGGTTTTAAAGGGGACAAAGGCCTCCCAGGAAAGCAAGGGAGAGAAGGCACAGAAGGGAAAAGGGTAAGACAAAAAAAGGAAACTTGGTCTTTATCATTGCAATAAAAAAGATCATCCCCAAGATCCCAATGTTGCCCCTCCTGCCTCCAGAAGTAATCGGTTTTGAGGATTAACAGGTGAAGAGGACCTGGCTGTGGGGTCAGAGCTGTGGAAATGGTAGGACCTGGGCATCTATGAGTTGTTGTCCTTTTAAGAAGATGTTGAATGTGACTTTCTAATCCATGTTGATGTCTAGAAACACATACTCATTCAGGTGACTTTCCTTTCCCCCCTCTCTCCCTCCCTTCCTTCCTTCCATCCATCCAACACATTTTGACTGTCTACTCTGTCATGGACACCAAGATAGGCACTTCAACTTCACAGATGGATTGGCGGATCCATCCACCCATCCAATCTTTTGGCATTACCTGTTTATAACACCCCACTAAGTGTGTTTTATGTGTCAGTCAACACAGAGACACTGGGGAGGCGCAGGAGAAAAAGATTGAGACCCTGTTCTCATGGAGTTCATGGTCTGTCTTGGAACAGATACAGGATGGGGAGTTGCATGGTTGTTGGGGAAATATAATTAAAACCTAAATCTCCTAACCCAGAGAACCTCTCCACAAGGTAGAAGAGAAAGAAAAAAATTTTTATTGAGTAAACATTAAACCAGAATGTGATACACATAATAGATAATCTGTTAAGAGATGGTAAAGATAGAAAGAAATTTCACTCTTTCATATGGCCAATCAGCTAGAGCCCACTACATACATGTTCTCAAGATAAACAATAACTAGTCCTCAAGTGAGAGGTCTTGACAGCGCTATTTGTCACACGTGTTCATCCTAGATTCACCTGGCAATTGGGGTGGACATCTGTGTAAGCTAATAGGCCTTATCCAAAGGAAAAATAAACTTTTAATATCTTTATTATTGAAGGTACTTTTGTAACTTGGGGAGATGTTGTCTCCCAGAAACTGGGAGATACAGGTGTTATCTTCCTTGCTGATTGTATTTCACAGATATAGTTCCTAACTCCTTGAAAAAAACATTTCTGGGTCATAAAACTGGCAAAAGCCTTTTTTTTTTTTTAAAAAAAAAGAATTTATATACATTTTAAAGAGAGAATGCACAATGCACATTTTCTAAAGTAAATACTCCAAGAAAAGGGCTTAGGTGAGAGTCTCTTCCCTTATTTTCAAAAGAAAGAATTAACTCTCTTACTTGTAACTTGTATTTGCCCTTACATGAGACAGATACAAAACAGATGTAAAATGTCACCTTTATTCTGATTTTCTGGGCCTTAAGCAACACCTGTTCCCTTTCTGTAGACTCAGTAGTGCAGGTGATTTTGGTATATGCCCTATGAGTGTGCCACAGTCCCCAAAATTCCTTCACACACTCTGAGACTTTGGAAGGGGACAGAGGCCAATGCTAAAACGCATCCCACAAGATTACTTTCACTTCATTAAAATCTCTCAATGATCAAGTTATCAAAAGTACTTTGATTTGCAGCATTTCTTGTATCATATTATTAATATATGGGATAATAAATAGGCATGTTTGACTATTTTTACATCCATGTTATAGGTCTTTCCCACTGACTTACTTTTAAACAGCTCAAATCATTTTTTATTTAATTAAATAGATGGCTCTTTAAGGGTTGACGTCAGAAGTCTTAACCTCAAAGATTCTTGACATCCATTCAGTGGCTCTCAGGTGGCATTTCCAAACCACTTAGGGAGATTTTATATCAATCCTTTCCAGAACTCTGCACCACAGATCCTTTGCATCACACCCCTGGGGATGACATTTGAATTCTGCAAGTTTACTTCTACTACACAAGCACTTTTGAGGTTCAGAACCACCCAGTGCTCCCCATCTCCTAGCAGGACTTGGCAGGTGGCTGAGAACCCCCATCCTCCTCTGGGGCAGCCCTCCTCAGCGTCAGGCAGCTGCCACTGTCGACATCACAGAGAAACGACAATAAGCACAAAGAGATGCACTGTGCATATGTATAATTTTACATTTATATTTTTAAAGTACACACACATACACGCACACAAAATGAGATGCTACATAATCAGACTCGATTTCTGATTGCAGGAGACCTTCCCTCTCTTCTTACTGTATTAGTTCTCTGTCATTTCATTATAGATCCCTCCAAAATGTAGTGGCTTAAAACAACAAACATTTATTATCTCACAATTTCTGAGGGGCCAGAATCCAGGAGTGGCTTAGCTGGGTGGTTCTGGCTCAGAGTCATCCACAAGGCAGCCCTCAGCCCAGAGCAGCAGCCATCTCCAGGTCTATGTGATGAAAGCCCCCTTCTGCCAAGTTCGCTCTGTGGCTGTTGACTAAGGCCAGGTTCCTTACTACCTGGGCCCCCCATGGCCTGGGTGAGGTCCAGATGTGGCAGCTGTCTTTCCCCAGAACGAGTGGTAGGATAGAGAAAGTGCAGAGGTAGAGGCGACAGACTGAGGTGGGAGCCAGTCATTTTTAAGCCCTAGTCTCAAAAGTGACATACCATCACTTCTGCCATATTCTGTTGGTCACAAAGACCAACCCTGGTACACATTGCAGTGGGGAGTACTCCGGGATGTGACTGTGGGAGGCGGGGGTCACTGGGCCATCTTGGGGATTGGCTACCACACCCACTAACCACATTAGTAGCAGGTTGAACCAATGATCTTACAGCCACACTCAATAGCAGCCATGGCCTACACCCTTTGCTCAGACCTGTTGGGGGTAGGTAGGGATGGGTGTTAGGGAACCCCAGTGGGAAATCAGTGAATAGAGGTACAAGGCCGATGGCTTGGTGATGAGTCTGGATGTGGGCCCCACACACTCATTCTTGTCTTTTGTTTTTGTCTTTCTTGTGTCCTTACTACAGGGAGATGCTGGGCCCCCCGGCCCCCCAGGCCCCCCAGGAATAGCTGGACCACAGGTCAGTGTGGCTTCATGAACATCTGTATGGGTGCATCTACTCATCTCACTGTTTATCCAAGTTTAAGGGAGAGTGACGGCCAGTGTAAAGAGACGATGGTTTTAAAATCAGAAATCCCACGTTCTAAGTCTCATTGTGGCACTGTCTTAGCAACCTTGGGCAGATCATTTCAACTGCGGAGTCTCAGTTGCTCATTCATAAACACCTGAGAGTTGGAAAGTATGAAATGAACAAGGGAATTGTGGTGCTGATTGGTTAAGACATGAGCTTTGGGGTCAGTCCTCTCAACCTCTCCCTCCAGTAATAATAAGAATACAAACAGCATCAGAGATTTGGTAGAATTTGATGATATAATGCATAAAAAGAATTTGGAAGTAAAATAATATCTATTAGGAAATTGCTTTACAGATGCAAGTAAACATTACCACTCTCACATGAAGGCTGATGCACCCTCTCAGGTGGGTGGCGTAGCTCTGTACTTTCACAAAGCCAGGGAGACCTATGTGGAGGAAGCAGATGTGATCTAAACCATTGAACAGGCAGAGAATTTCTCTGGCCCTCAAAATAAGCCTTCTAGGACTGGGGCTCTTTGAGCTGTTGGTGGTGATGGTCTTTAGCTCCGAGAAGAAACTGCATGAGTGCTGGCCTGGCAGCAGGGAGCTCCGCCCCATCCCCTGTCATTGGTGCTCCAAGGGCGGTGCTCACTGATCTCCTGTGGCCTCTTTCCTGCTGGAAATTGTGTGCCTTCCCCCTCCCCCAACACTCAGGGTCAAGCGTATCCCTGTGTCCCTTCGTGTGTCCTGGCTGGACATAGTATGGCTCATTGGATGGAAAAGGTGGCATAAAATTGTCACTAGGAGGGAGTGCTCCGAAGCCAAACCCAGGATTAGAATCCTATCTCAGCTGTGTGGCCTTGGGATAATTTCTTAACCTCTCTGTCCTCTTCCTAAAGTAGAGAGTATAAGAGCTGAGACACCACAGGCTTTTGCTGTGACAACTGCTGGTAAAGTGCTCCCATTGGCACCTGGTACATTGTGAGCACTCAAATGACATCCGCTCTTGCAGTCCCCAGGGTCGCAGCTAGTGGCAGTGCCAGAATAAGGAGAGGACTGGGGAATAAAATGAAGGAAGAAGCCCAAAACCCCAGCAACCAAGATAAATAATACTGTAATGCAATAATTAAAAAAAATTAAATGAATGCAATTAATCCATGAGGAATAAAATATTAAAATTTAAAATAAAGATAGGATCCAATCCTTCTCCTAAACGACCTCCCTCACGCACCTCTGCCTATTCCCGGGATGGTCCGATCCCCATATTTATTTATGTTTGACTTTTTTCACCTTGTATTCTTCTGGATTGCTTTTGACTTTTTAAAATATCGCATTGGAATATTATTTATCTTGGCCACTGAAGTGTTTGTTACCCAAGGCCGGTACCTCACTTGCCTTCCCCTAGGCCCAGCCCTATAAGAAGATGCCAGAGCTATTGTTATGACTGTTAAAAGCAAACAAGCAAACACAGGAAAATATTGTGGTGTGATAACCACAGGGGACTTGCAGTATATCCAGATGGAAAACGTCCGGGTCTCCCAGACCCTGGCCAGCAGGGTAAGAAGCCTTGCGATGGTGATCCATAGACACTGTGTAGCTTTAGAGGGTTTTGAAATAGCCAGGACTTGTGCTTCAAGAACTACAGATGTCAGGTCTCAGGATAGATGGAACAAGAGATTTAGCCTGCCGCAGCATCAGGTTGAAAGACTTCAGAAAAGTGTAGCATCATCAAATGTCTGAGCAGCTGCTCCCAAGTTGGCCTCCCTTTCTGGGATCACCAGAGGAAGCTGAGGTCCTCACCCCTGTAATTTCAGCTGATCCTGAAATAACCTTTGCTGCCAACTTGCTGGCTGCTGGGCTTAGCCTCTGCTGAGGAGGAATTGCCTTTTCTTCAGAGAAACCAAAGCAAATCAGTTAAACAGGTCTGGAGCTCCCTCCACCAAGAAAAGTATGGACTGTTTTCTCTGTCAGCTCAACCCTGAGCGAACTGCGGATGTTTTGGATAATGGCCCTGCCTTTCTTCCCTTATAATTTGCTTCAAGGGAGGGTTTGCTCCTTTAATATTCTGAAAAAGATAGCTTCTGTCCAGAAAAAAAAGCAAAAATCAGTGCTGCATCTGAAAGACAGGGTTCTAGTGTCTCTACCAGGGAGTTGGTGGTAACCTTGAGAAGTCCTTGGGGCCTGAGGTCGGCCCTCCATCGCAAGCTCCCCGGCAGTTGCTGTGGGCAAGGTACTGAGTGCTCTAAGGGGCAGGTTCCCTGCTTTAAAGTATCATCTTCTGCAATGTCAGCATGATCCTAGGAGGTAGATCTATTGTCCCACTCTACAGATGGGGAAATCAAGGTTTAGCAAGCTGAAATGCCACTACTACAAGATTAGTAGGTGGTGTAATCAGACTTGACCCCTGCTAGTCCCCCTTCAGGACCCTCACTAGTTGGTGTCCTGTTACACTCCCAGTAGCACTGATACCAGCCCCAGCACCCAGGACAGCTCACCATCTATACCGTCTGTTAAGAGCCACCTGTAAGATCTTCTTTTTATCAGCACATATTTTTGGGAAGATGAGTCACTGAAGGGTAAAATGTCTCCTCTGAGGTCTCACAGGCTTGCTTTGGTTCTTGGCTTCAAAGCCAAGCCAGTTTCTGTGTTGTTCGTTCATCCTATGCCATTTCCCAGACGGGAGGACTATTTCATTTCCTCTCTGTTCAGCTTCCCTTATCAAACAGTATCTCTGCTAGACTTGCGGACACAAAGATGGATTTGTCAACTGAAACTGCTACCCATGTTGGAGTACTTGCAATCATTGTTAGCATCCGTTTATAACTGCAGGCCCTGGGTGTTCACTGGTCACGTGCATTGCCGAGAGGGTTTGGTTCATTTGTTTGCAATTGTGATTTGGCATGTGGGAAGCAGCTTCCTCAAGATTCATCTTGCAGATTTGCAGCTGTTGTCTCCAGTGGCTGGGCCAGGAGAGATTAACACCACGGTCAGTTGCAGAGCTCCCTTCTAGGGCTTTGAAACCACATAAAACACTGACTTTAAGAGATAGGCTTCAAGATTGTTGCTGCTGTTGTGATTAAAGAGGAGGATGAAGGACTGAGATGGTAATCACAGCGACGACCCTTGGAGCACGTATTTCTGCAGTGTACGATGTCCCGGGAATAGGCAGAGGTGCATGAGGGAGGTCATTCAGGAGAAGGATTGGATCCTATCTTTATTTTAAATAATTCTCTCACCCACTAAAAGTATTTTGTTTCCTTTACATTACTTGTTCACTAACCAGGTAATGGGGTAGAAAGGGGCCTGTCGTGTAACTGGAGACACCCTGATGAACAGAAGTCCTCACTTGGAGGTTCTGGATGATTCTAGGGAAACAGAGGTAATACCGACTGATAATTAGCACTGCCAGAAAAGGCCCTGGGGATCCTGTCCTTCCCAGAAGAGAGCCCAGAGCCACTTCCTCCATAATCTCTCCAGGAGCAGAAATTTTCTTCTCACTCATAGTGGCCTCAGTTCTAAAGAGTCTCACCAAGAACTGTATCAGTAGTTCCCTTCTAAGTCAAGAGGTGCAGAGAGGTCAGACGTGGGCCTGGCTTCTAGAGCCTGGTGCTATGGGGAAGATAGACGTGCGAGCTGGTGAGTGACACTTAGGGACATCAGACGGTGGCGGGAGACTGTCAGGAGCACCAGGCACAGGCCTGGGGTTTGCAGGCCAGTGGTTTCCACCTATGCTGCCTCTTATTAGTGAGGTGGATTTTGTTTACTAATTGTAGGACTTTATTTAGGCATTTATTTGACTTCTCTGAACCAGGGGCTCCTTACATGTAAAAGAACTGTATAGCTCATCTCACAACGAGGATGTGAGGACTAACAAGGGGAAATCTACAAAGCACAGCATGGAGGAAACATTTAATACATGTATCTGCTGGTGGGCCTCATGCTTCTTGCTCCATGTGAGTTAGTAACAACTACAGCAAACTGTCTGGAGAAGAGTAAATGACTTTAAGGAAACTAATGCCATGGATGCAGAGTAGTCTGTGCAGGCCATCTGGAGCAGGTGGGGTTTAGCTGGATTGGAGGGTTAGGCAGGCATTTACTAGGTATCTGTGGGGAAAGGTTTTCCAAGCAGAGAAACAATATGCTCAGGCTGTTTTGAGAGTAGCAGAGAACTATTAACTTGAGAAAGTTTGTGTCCTATCCTCAACACTTTGTAAACTTTTTGATAGAATTGCTTGTTCTGTAGATTCACAAAGACCAACATCCTTAGAGCAACCTTTGGTATGAATTTAACTTCTAAATTATTGTTATATTATGCAATTGGCACATGATGGTGCTGGAAAAATATAATTAAAAACAAAACCAAATCTTCTCCCAACCCAGAGCACTTCTCCACAAAGGTATAAGAGAAAGAAAACAATTTTATTACTGAATAGGCATTAAACCAGAATGGGATATGCATTACAGACAATGTGCTAAGAGATTGCAAAGACAGAAGGAAATCTCTTTTATATAGCAAGGCGATGCAACTGTCCATTGCGTGCATGTTCTCAAGATGAGCAGTAACTAGTCCTCAAGGCAAAGGGTTTGATGGAGTCATTTTCCACTCATGTTCCTCCTCGATGCCCCTGGTAATTGGAGTGGGCACCTGTATCAGCTAATTGGCCTTATCCAAGGTTGGGGGGAGAACAATTTCTCATCTTTATGACAGGAGGTAGTTTTGCAGCTGGGAGCCAAGCACCTGCTGATGTTAATCTTCCACTGTCCCATGGGTGCATAGGGACTCTATCTCCCTTGCTGATTCTATTTCAAAGAGATAGTTCCTAGGCCCTTGAGAAAAACATTCCTGGGTTCCTGGGTCATAAAGCTAGCAAAGGTTGATTTAGATTTTAAAAGTATTTACATACATTTCAAAGAGACAGAAAAAGAGCTTACTAAACTAAGTGTTTTAAGAAAAGCAAGTAGGGGCAAAGTCTCTTTCCTTATTTTCAATAGTGAGAATTAAGCCATTACAATGACTCCTCAGCAAACCTCTACTGCAGAGAACTGAACAAATAAAGTGTTGAAGTGGCAATCTCCCTGTAACAGAAGCTCCTGGTGGGCAGGATTTGTATCTGTTGTTCTGATACAAACTATCTATCTGCATGTATGTCTCCAGTATGTAGAAAGGTGTCTGGCCCAATTCAGCATGTTTGGTCGGCCTTCCTGATCTTGACATTGTGCTCTTGACATTGTAAGACCAGAGGGACAAGGCATCACAATCTAGGAAAATAGCCAGGAAAGTAACTTTGGCAAGGAAAGCCAGCTTGGATGCTTGGTAATCAGAGAGACAAATCTGGATTAGATTCCACACCTTACTTTTTATTGGCTACGTGACCTCAAGGGAATGACTTAACCTGTCTGGTCATCAGATTTCTTATCTAACACTCCAAGGATAACCCCTACCTCCTAGAGTAGAGTAGTCTTACTGGATAAATTAGATATCATAGACATATTAAGTACCTTTTGTATTCTCTCAGGATATAAACAAAGAAATACATGTACTGGGATATCACGTGGAAAGCCTTGGCAGAGCGCCTGGCAGAGTAGGGGCCCTGTGAATGTCAGTCCCCTTTCTGGAAGGAAGTGAGTCAGGTGTGGGGGTGGCCGTGTTTGCTTTGATCCCTGGCTACGTTGGAGTGGGAGATAGGACAACTGTGGAGATCTTTGAGCTGCTGACATTTTCACTGTTACCAGATGAGTGTTGAAACCACTCTAAACCCAGACTGAGGGCTGGAATTTGAAAGGAAACCGGTTACTTTTAAGGCAATTGTCCTAAATGTCAAGCAAGTTATGTGCTATTCTGTGGCACTTCTTTTCATTGATTACAAAGCCGTCTGCAGAGAATGTGCTGGCTGTATAGATTTAGAAAGTGTAGAAATAATTACATGCAAAAATGTTGGAACAAAAACATTTCCTCTCTGAATCTATTTTTTCCCCTCCTCTAAACAACAGTGTTTGGCACTTTACAGGCATTAACTCACCTAACCCTCCCAATATACACCAGGAAGAGAGGGAGGGAGCATCATTTTGTAGTCACTGTCATCAGTGCACTGCTGATGTGGTAGAACAGTCTGTATCGAAAGAGGGCTGGACACGATGTTTCGATGAAAGAACTGTGGGTTTCCGGACCTGGAAGGACCCTAGTAGATTGGCCTGCCCCCCATCCTTCCTTGCTGGACAAACTGAGACCAGAAGGAGGACATGATCTGCTTAGGGACACAAAGATAAGGCATGACAGGCTTGGAATGAGAGCCAATATTGACTTACTGCCGCAAACATACTTACTGCATAATACATTCTTTTAAAGGAATTGGAGTGGTTCTGTTTAATAACATTTTACTGAAATACATTGTTGACACAATAAATGCAGAGCCAAGATGGGTGACAGTAAAGATATTGGAACCTTAGGATGTTATTTTCAGGGTTAGTCTGTAAAAAATATTTTTGGTAGGTTACATATTCTGGGTGTTTTTATGACCATGGTAATGATGACAATGGTGATGATGATGAGTATGATGAGGAGGATGATGATAGTCACGGTGGTGATGGTGATGATGACAATGACGTTGACAATGATGGTGATGATGGTGATTGATGCCGATCAGGGTGGTATTGATAATGATGGTGAAGATGAGGATGATAGCATTGATGGTGATGATGCTGATAATTCTGGAGGTGGTGGTGACGGTGATGACGACAATAATGATGACGATGAGTGTGATGATGATGATGATGTTATGGTGATGATAATGATGATGGTATCGATGATGATGATGATGACTCTGGTGATGAAAAGGATGATAGGTAATATTTATTGAGAGAGAGTACTGAGCCCGTCATTAGTCTAAGTATTTTGCAGATATTAGGTCATTTAATTCTCGCAACCACCCCATGACAAAGATACTATTATTATTCTTCTCATTTTGGAAGAAAACAGATAGTTGTGGCACCTTGCCCAGACGACCACAGTTAGTAAGAGTCAAAGCCAGGATTAAAATGCCAAACAATAAAGATAATAATTATAATTAATATTTATGGGCTCTTAACTGTGTTCTGAGCTCTATGTTAAGTGTTCTCCATGTGTTATTTTATTTTATTCTTCAACAGTTATTCACCAAAATTCCATAGGGTAAAAAGCATTATTTCCTCTTTTTTGTGTATTAAAAACTCCACCACCACCACCACCAACAAACTACAACACGGAGAGTTTTCGTGACCCCTCAAGGTCCCATGGCTAGGAAGAGAGGGAGCAAGGAATGCGTGAACAACAGGGAAATTCTCCCTCCTGAGCCCCGTGCAGAGCTGCTGCTATCTGCCACCACTCCCACTCCCCCTGCTCCCTCACGCTGTCCCTGCAAGGCCTGCAGATGCCGAGTCTGTTCTGCCTCTTTCCTTCTCACACCTGGAACACTCCAGTTTCCTCCTACTGGATCCTCTTCTCTTCAGCCTGCACCCACCCCACGTGGCAGCCACAGCTAAACTCAAGGCAGCCACACATCCTTTTAATGCTTTCCTGAGCCACAGCTCAACCCAGATTCAAGTGTTGACACACAAGGCTCTCAAAGAAACGGGCTCTGCCTGCCTCCTCAGCCCGTTTCCTGCTCCCCGTCCTGGTTTCCCAAAAGCTGGGTAAGCCATTTTATCAACAATTCTTCAAGCCAGGCTTCATTTCCTATCTGCTGCCCCCATGCCTGACCTATCACAGGAACTTGGTAAGAGATTGTTGAAGAATGAATTAATGGATGAATGAATGTATGATTTTTTTTTCTTTTGCAATGCAGTGCTATTAACATTTCCAGTGACATTTTTTTCTTTCTTTTGTGTTCCCCTCAAGGGAAGTAAAGGAGAACCTGGTGCAGATGGTGAGGTTGGACAGAAAGGTGATCAGGTAAGAACAATTTATGATGAACCGTTCACCCTGAAGAAAGGTCATTGTTTCTCCGGCAGTTTCCCCTCTGCTATTTCCGATGCCATTCCTTAGCTCTTCCTTGCTTGCAGTAGGAATTTTTTAAATCACATTTTCATGGTTTCCATCTTGATATCTCTGGTTCACTACCAGTCCCCTTTCTCCCCCAGTTATATGAGAGGCCTGCCTTTATTTTTATTTTTATTTATTTTTATTTTGTACTCTTTCACCCTCGCTGCTTCTTGTTCACTGGAACAATAGTCATTCGTTAAAAAATGCACTTCCTCCCTCCCACCAACTCTTGGGTACCCATTGTCTGACTCTAATGGTGCTGGTTGAAACACTTCACAGACACCTGTGCTCTAGTTGGTGCCCACCCCACCCACTCACTGCTGCTCCTGATGCACTGTGGAATGGCACTGCCAAGGACACGCTGCTCCCTCTGTGGATGAGAGCACTGTCCCCCCCATCTTTTGTCCAGCGCTGTCAGCTGACCCTGCCCAACCTATCTCCAGCAGCCTTCCTGACAGTTAAAATGGCTTGTGCTTCTGCTGTGCTGTCATCCTCTCCCTCTCTCTTCTCTCCCTCCCTCCCAGCCACCCTCTCCCCTCCTCTTCCCTCTCTCCTGCATGTCGCAGCCAGTGCTCATTGTGAACTGACTTCACCCCAGGCGCTGCATGGCTCTGAGGTCCAGAGTGCATGAGGGGCACATCCCTGACCTCACTGGGTGTGCAGTTCAGTGGGTGCAGGGGGAGTGAGGCACATGAGCAGGTGACCCACAGTCAGTGAGACAAGAGATATGTGCAAGGTCTGGATGAGGTCCTCGGCTAAAATTCCTTTTGTGTTGGGAAATACAAAATGTGCTTGTGTTATACTTATAAGAACGACTGTTGAAAGACAGTGTACTCTACACTGAATGTTGTAGCTCATGCTTCCCAGTGGTGGGACATGAGGGTGGGTGGCAAAGAAATCAATTGTTTTTTGGTGGTTTGCTTGGTGTTATAATATTATTATATGAGACTGAGTGTTAGATGCCACACTTAGCTCTAGAACTCTTTTGACTCAATCTGTGATGCACAATGGACTCCTTTATACACAGAGAGATGAATCTCTTCCTTAAAATAACTGTAATATCACCAAAATTCAGTTGACCCAACAATTTCCGTTGTGTACATATTGTGCATGTGCATTTATTTGTTTTTATGTTTTTATATTTTTTATGTTTTTTGTTTTTATATTTTTATTATGAAATACCTCAAACACATCTAAAAAATCAAGAGTGTAATACAATGAGGCCCCATGTAGCCAGCATTCAGCCACAACAGTTGCCAATTGTCACAGTCACACTCGTTCTCATCTGTACCCTCAACCGCTTCTCCACACCCCTCCCCATTTGTTATTTTGAAGCAAATCCAACTTAAGGACATATTTGATTTTTATAAATATTGTTAGATAGTTCCTCAATCAATAGATAAAAAAGAGGTTCCTTTTGTTGTCAGTGATTTAACCAAAATTGTTAGTGGGGTTAGAAGGTGGATTCTAGGTTATTTCCTGGCCAAGGAAATTTGGTATTTGCACAAAGCAAAAAGCTTTCTATGAGTCATTTTTAAGAATTGCCTCTCGTGTTTTCCTAGGGTCATCCTGGAGTTCCAGGTTTCATGGGGCCCCCCGGAAACCCTGGACCACCGGTAAGTAATAATCTTTAATCCTTTCCTCTTGTGGCCTTGGCATTTGAATGCACATCTCTCCTCACTGGACAGAGTATCACACTGGAACTGTCTCTTCTTTGAAAGTTTGGGCTGACATTCAGAAGGCACCCAGGAAACAACTGAAAGTTCAGGTCCCAAAGACACCTGGGGAAAAATGCAGAGGGATTGAGTAGCCTTGATAGATGGTGTTGGGGCAGGAGGATATTGCCAAGGACAGACAGACTTGTTTCTTCTCATCTTCATTTGAGCTTGGGTGGGTAGGAAGCCAGTATTTTAGGGTTACGATCTCAAGTAAGGAACGTAGAAAATGAGAAAATGTAGAAGCAGCTTCCTCCATTTCATGGGAACCTGTCCCATGGTGAGAAGCTCTGGGAATCAGAGAGTGCCTATATAAGCCCAGATTTTCCTGGATTTCCTGCAATCAATAACAATAATACTAACTACATATGATTATTATTCATTATTACTATTTTAACAGTCCATTTATTATTATTCAAAGTATTCATTATCATAACTATAACAACTATTATTAATATCATCTCAATTATATTCCCATTGGCCCCCTGAGCAAATATGCTCTCTGCTCTTGTAGTAGCTGTAGTCTGCCATTGACTGATGCCTTTCTTAGCATTTCTCTCTCCCTTCAGCCTGGGCTCCCACAGATTAGTTATGTTACTCCTCTGATCAAGTCCAAGGCCATTGCAGCCCTATAGCCATTGTGGTTGCCATGGCAACAGGCAATGGGACTTACTGTCCCTTCCAAGCCCAAGATTTAGTCCCCTGGGACTTCCCACAGGCTCTCCGTGAGACTCAGTCTCCCAGATCTTGCAAACAAAGGTAACTGAGATTAGCTAGAAGAAGGGAGCACACTTCACATGGAGAACAATCTTCCATCATAAATAGTGAAAAAGAGGTTCAGTTAAAATGATGAAGCTAAAATATATGAAGTTAAGTTTGTTTTGTCCTCTTTTTTAACAACTTCTAACTGACTTCTAATTGTTACTGTGTAATATCTATTAGAATAAAGTTGTTTTAAATGTATTTTTTTTTCAACAAAATCATATAAAAACATGAAACCACATCTTTCACTTCAGGATTCACTTTTACAGCAAACTTATAAAAGGTGAATTACCCAAAAGGTACTAGAAGCTTTCTCAGTTTCCCAGGAAGCCTACCTTAAATCTTTGATATTCAACACATTTTTACCCCAAGTGCCTTTGACATTAATATTCTTTTAAATTTCTCAACCTACTCCAACTCTGCCATGTTCCCATTTGTGGAGGAGATTGTAAGTGACTGATCAGTTTGCTGTCATTTAACCTCACAAAATTCTACAATTCTTTCAAGATTTACAATTTCACTTAGTAAATTGTTGTATATTATATTTGCATGTGTATTGGATTTTGCAGCATCTGATAATCAGGTGATAAAGGTGGTGACACAATGGGTAGTATAGAGACGTGGTAGTGTTAAGCAAGGAGGGACATTTGAGAGGGCACTAATTTTATTAAAAAAAATAGTTCACTCATGACAATATTACATCATGATGACTTTAGCATCCCTGAATATTCAGAAGCTGAATATTGGGTTAAAGCCCCATCCCCACTCCATCCTGGTAGCTCCAAACCTGTGATATGTCTCCAAGACAAATGAAACCCTGGTGTCTTCTCGTTGGAAAGTGCAGTATCTTAGAACTCTGTGACAACTGCAGGAAGTGGCTCCTGGCTTATTCTTCTCATGCTAGATGATGAATAGGAGGCTAGGAACAATCATAATCAGAAGCCAGCTTTGTCTGTCTCCAAGTGATTAATGCTTTCAGTTCACTCGACAGATGTTTATTGAGCTTCTATTTTGTGTCATGCCTTGTGCTGTGCCTTTGAGACTGGATGCTAAGTCAGCTGCCCACATAGGCTCAGCAGCCAACTGTGCAGAAGCAACTCCAGAGCAGAAAATTAGCCCTCCTGGTCATGTATGCATTGTTTTGTTTTTACTTTTTATGATTGCTATCTGTCTGTTTTTCATTGTCAGCCCCTGTTCAAGGTACCTGGAGTTATAGTTACCAAGCTAACAAGACTCTTTCTTTCAGTGTTTATTTTCTGATAATCGGTTAGCATACTTGTTCCATATAAAACCATTACCCTGTTTCCAGTATGCAGTGAGGACTTTTATTTCAACTTACCAAGTTTTCAGAGTCTAGATTGTCAGAAGATTTTGTTAAAGTTATGTAGAAAAATCCAGATTGAAGTAGAAACTTCTTTGTTATGTTAGCTTTGAACTATACATATACTTAAAGTATGAACCATAGGCTATTTGTTTAAATAGTATCAGTATCCCTTTATTTCATGAACATTTATTGGGTCCCTACCTAGTAGAAGAGTTGGAGATAAATCAGACTGCGTTCTGTCCCAGGAATTTGCTGTGCATTAAAAATAAGACAAATCTTCTACAGCTAAATCAAATTTCCTTGTGGCCCAAGACCATGGTGTAGTCAGTCATTTTTATATCCCTAAAACTTGGCTAGTACCTGGTATGGTACAGGCACTCAATAAATTTGTGTAAAATAACTAAATAAAGGTTTCTAGAAAGATACTAATAAAGTACTGTGAGAACTTGCTTGCTTATACTTCCATATTTAGTTGATATCTGCTGAGTTCCTGGTCTTGGTGTGGACAACAGACACTTCTATTTATTAATGGAAGATCCTTTTGAGAGAGCCCTTAGCATGTGTCTGGTGCTGGTTAACTCCTTATGTGTCACTTGTTCAACTCTCTCTACAACACACAAGAAATAGTTGCTGTTCTTTTCCTACATTTTACAAAGGGACTAAGAAGCAGAAGATTGAAGTATTTTGCCTAGGGTTACACAACCAGCCAGTGGAGAAGTAGGATGTGGACCCAGGAACTCTGACTCTAAGTGGTTACATCCTAAACAATACCCTCTATTCAGTGCCGATTACCTTGTATTAATAAGCATTGCCTCACTCAGCCCTCGTCTCTGTAGGGTGTGGGCAATTTCTAGCCCTTTACTGCTAAGGAAACTGAACCTTAGAGATCTTACATGATTTGACCAAAGCTAGTAAGAAGCAGATGTGTGAATTAGCCTAAAGAACCAGTGCCTCCATCACCAGCCAACTCAGCTCCTAGTTCATCTATTGATTCAAGAATATTGAGTGTCTGCTACATCCCAGGCACTGTTTTAGTTCCCATGAGGAAAAAACAAAAAGGAAGTCCTTGACTTCATGAAATAGGATGTACAGGAGGAGGGAGACAGACAATAACCAAATCATAAGTTAATAAACATGAGCATGTCAGACATTGGCGAGTGCTACAAAGAAAAGACAGAAAAGGGACCTGATTGGGGTGGTGAGGGGCAGCAGCTTTCAATTTTGGGTCTAGTAGGGAGAAAATCTCTCATTAAGAGACTGATATCTGAGCTAAGATCGGGAGGAAGGGAGAGTGTGACCCTGCCCTGCGGATGCGCGGGGGTCGGGGGGTGAGGAGCGCGAGAGTGAAGAGGAAAAAGCACATGGAGGAGTCTTGAGGCAAAAGTGTTCCTGGGGCTCACTTTGCACTGTTTACTTACCTGCATAGAACTCTTCTTCCATTATCTGTGCATCTTTCCATCCCTGCGTTGACACAAGCATTGGCCCTCATAATCTCTTGGAAGATATATCCAATAGTTAATTTATTGCCTTCTGTCCTGAAATGTTCCCTGATATTAGCTGAAAGTGTCCAACCTGAAGTTAGACCATTTACTTTTTTCTTAGGGATGACTGGATGGTTAATGTTTTAGCCCTTCCTAAAACATGGATGCTGTTTTCTCAACATCTTGCATTTCCAGAGAATAGCCCAGCCTGATAGGGAAGACAGAAGGACATTTGATATAATTGTGGTTCAGGCAGCTGGGAGAGGACACAGAATTTAAGATCTAGCCATTGCTTTGAGTACAAAGCGAAGGGTGCTGATGACCTCTTTTCAGGTGCACAAGAAACTAGCTTTCTGTCTTGTCTTTTCTAGGGGGCAGATGGAATTGCAGGAGCTGCTGGACCACCAGGAATCCAAGGGCTACCCGTAAGTTCCTTAGGGTTCAAGATCTGCTTTCTCTCTGTCTCTTGGCCTTTCTAGAACCACAAATGTTTGCCAACCCTGCCCTGGTCCTCTGCTCTGCTGTGGCTCACACACTTTGAGGTTCTATCCACTGCTACAATTGTATGTTGGAGCTCTGATTACTTTGCCACTAAAGTAAAGGTTTGGATGAAATGACCTGGCAATCTGTGATTCCAGAATTCAGTTTACAACCACCAGGGAAAATAAACCCTAGATTTAGGCCACATATCTGCATTTCTTGTCAGTGTAGTTTCCATTTTGAGCAGGTTCAGGGGTGTGGAAAGGCTCAGAGCTAGCTCACTCTGAGCCTGTGGTATGGGCCAGGCGAATGCCAGGCAGAAGGCAGCCACTGTTATCCTGACTGTTCGAAAGAGGAGAGTAGAATTTAAAAAGAAGTCACCAGTCAAGGTCCCAAAATTACAACCGGTGGAGTTGGCATTTGAACCCAAGGCTCTTACTTCAAAAACCAGATTATATTCATTTCATGAAGCTGCCAGAACCACTCCTGATTTCAGTGCCATAAAGCAAGGGGTGGACCACAGTTTAGTAGATATTGGAGTAGTAGCCATTATCTACTAGATGCATGGCATTTAAATGAATATGCAGTACACAGATATCCCTTATCTCATCTGATTGTCTTTCCTGCTTTAGCCCTTTAAGTTAGAAAGGTCCTGAATCATTATCCCCATTTTATAAATAAGGAAAGAGTAAATTGGAGAAACGAGGTGATCAATTTAGGGTCACACAGTGAGGAAATGTCAGAGCCAGACATAAACTGCAGTCTATAGAAATTTCACCAACATATTCCAAGGCTAGCTAGCAAGCAGGTCACCCCTACCCTGATGTCTCTGGACTCATGCAAAGTTCACCTTAGGGTTTACTTAGAACAGCTTCCCCCTTTTTAAATAAGGAAGACAAAGTCCAGTGGGGTAAAATCACTTTTTCGAAGTTATACAAGAAATTAATGTCCAAGTTGAGAGTTAAATCAATTAGAAAACTCCCAATTCACTCTTCTTTCCACTATTCCGCATTGACCCACTGTGTGGGGTGGCTGAAGTTGGGGACCAGAAGGACCTTGAGATTGAAAAATCACAGCCACCTGGTTCCTTTTAGGATAGTCATCTGGTTAATCCTTTTTGAAGCAACTTAGCTAGAAATCCCAGGATGAATATAATATAAAGCATTGTGCAGGCAGATTTATACTGATTCTTAGACAGCAAAAGATTTACCCAATAAAAACCAACGGCCTGTTTGCCTGGGGTGAATATGGGGATGTGGAGCCCAGATTACATTCCTAGGAATTAAACCATATTAAATAAGACATCAATTCTGTCATGGGACCCCTTGGCAAGTTGTCCATGGTCTTGATACTTTACCATAAACATCAAACCAGAATATAGGTGAAGTTTTTCTTGTTCAAACAGTGAGTATTGATAGTTACAAAAATGAAATTTAAAAAGAAAAGCTAAACAGGACATACTAATAATAAAAAGACGCTTACACATTTAAAACGTGACTATTGTATTTTGAATTAAAACATAAAATGATTTGTTAATCTATTTGACATAGGATGAAGGCCTTTACTTTGATTTTGGATAATGAATGCAGTCCCTTGTCATTATTCTTGTAAAAAGAATATCCACCTATCATTTTTTGTTGCTTTTTTAAAAAATGGTTTGAGAGTATACAACATATATTAACCAATATAAATGTAGAGTTCTAAGTTGTTAGGATTTTCCCCTAATCTTTCATAGCTATGTAATAGCTATCTATTTAGACAGTGAGTGGTGGGTGATTCATATTCATCAAATATTTTCAAAGCCCTAACTTAAGTAGCATAATTAAGTCTTTGTCCTAGGTTGACAAAAAATGTCTACTTCATGTGCTTTTGTGTCTGGGGGTGTTATGATGTAGGGGAGGGGGGAGAATATTTTGCTTTATTGTGGCTATAATTTTGCACTGGTCTAAGTGGCAATCTCAAATGTCATGCAACATAGTATAGAGATCTATTTCATGGGGGCAAGAGATACTAAAAGCAACCATTGGTAGTAAAAAGTTTAGTAGCCTCTGAACAAATGATGAAAATAATCAAACCATCTGTTATACACATCCCCTGGCCAGCTGTCCACTTGCATAGGCAGGACACTTTTAGGTGAAAGTGCTAGGGTCTGTGCTGTATGAGTGGAGAACCTGAATTTCAGAAAGTTTGGGGACAAATGCAGAGTTGTATCTGGATCCAGGTTTTGTGGACCCAAACGCTCCAATAGCTTCTTCCCACTGGACTTCCAATCACCAGTTTTCCCAAAGCCTATGTAACATGGCCAGAGTGAGTCTTGGTGGGCCCACCAATGGGGCTAAGCATGTCCTTCCCCAGGGAGCCTCACTGCTTTGTGCAAGGCACAACCCAAAAGCAATGAGGCTGCAACAGAAACACTCTTTGCTTCTAATCAAACATTTGTTCTTCCAGCCTATGAGATATAAATCATTTACCTCCAGAAAGGCCGATAAGAAATTTCACAGTGTTTTTATATCTTGGATCTTTTAGGGAAAAGAAGGTCCTCCTGGTCCTGAAGGTCCATCTGGAATACCTGGAATCCCAGTAAGTGGTGTTTGGTTTGGTTTTAGAAAAACCTGGTGTCTCTTTATAAAAACAAGCAAACAAAAATATATTCCACCATTGTTGCAGCAAGTCATGGCTACTTTTGGAATTTTGAGTGTTATAGAAAATTAGAATAAAAATAATCAAAAAGATCACTAACTTGTTTATAAGTCAAAGTCAACTAAATTTTTGATGGAATCAGTCTTAATCTTGTTCTTCTTTTATACATATATTGGCTGTTGCTTATTTATTTACATAGTATTTTTTTCTTTTTTCTCTACATATGTATGTATATATAATTGTATATATATAATTGAAACCATCAATACATATATATCACTATTTGTGATAATATAAACATTTTCCATTTCCCATGCTAGTGTTAAATGTTCATAAACTTTAGGTACAATATATCCAATGAAAGCACCATAATATACATGATCATTCTTCTGTTGCCTCATAAATCTAAGATTTTTTTTTACAAAAACTAAAATGGGCAATTTTATCCATAGAATTTAAAAATTTCTTTATGATTTCTTTAAATGTGATTTACTTGTCAGAGTACAACAATGTCTAAGTTTCTTGATACATACTGCAAAATTACTTTCCAAAAATGTTGTTCTGAACTTTGCAATTTAATATACTTTTCACAGTAGGGTCAAGCTCTCCAAGGGATTTGTAATAAGGTTTCTCCAGAAAGGACACATGCTGCCTTCTGCATTGAGAGTGAATTTTCTGTGCCTCTGGGTTTGGGCTGTGCCTTCAGCTGCAGCATCTACTCACTATAGCCCCCCACCCACCCTCCAAGTCTCCTCTTTTGTTCCAGCCACACTGGATTCCTTTTGGCTCCTAGGACAGGCTGCGTGCTCTCCTGCATCACTGGACGCCCCCTCACAGGCCACCAGGATGCCTCTTGCTCTCTTTCACTAGGGGATCCTTCAATTCTTCCCTTCCAGTCCCAGGCATCATCCATCTCTGCCCCAGGCTAGGATGTATCCTGTCTTCCTTTCCTTCTGAGTGTCCATCTCAGCTGGTAATCACATCTCTATTAGTGTAATGGATTCATTAGTCTTCTTTGATTCATTGATTTGATCAAATCACTCATTCAACAAATTCTGATTGAGCACCTACTGTTTGCTAGATCTGAAGACATAACATTGAAGAGTGTCTAGTAATCACGGGGTTCTTTTCTGGGCTATAGATTCTATGTGAGCTGGAACTACATCTGCTCTCATTCAGCCTTGAGTCCCCACCATAGTGAGCACACAGCAGATATTAATTAACAAAATATGTGGATGAATGAGTTGCTTTCACAGAGCCTTCCTCCTGGGATATCTGATATGTGTTGTCCTGAGAGGGCATTTCCCAAGCACCATCAGCAGCCCTGTCTGAACCCTGCAACCCTGAGGTTAGGTAACCTGTCCAGGGCACGCAGATCTGAGGGGCATGCTGGGATGTTGGTATAAATTGCAACTCTGGGGCCGGTGTGTTTTAGCAGCTAGGAAACATGCATTGATTGAACTCTAGCAGTGGCAAAGCTAAGGAGAGAAAAGTCCTGTTCGATTTTGCATCAACCTCTTATCCTCTACAATTTAGAGTACTGCAGAAGACGAAAACAACCTTGGATGTGATTATGTCATTTTATTCATAATATCAACTCCTTTCTCCCATCTTTCCTTTGCTTCTTCCTCCCTCCCTTCTTTTCTTCCAGTGGAAATCCCATCGCCTCGCTGTTGTGCTCAGGCTTAAGCCAATGCTGGGCCCCATTATGTCCCTGGTGCCTAGTGGATGGACTGCTGCTTTCTTCCCTGTTTCTCTATCACCCCTGCCCCCTTAACTCTACCCCCCATGCCGTTCACTCCCAGCTCCTCTAACCTACCTTGTCTCCCTCCCACAGATCATTCCTGCCTAGATAACTCTTCATCTCCCTTTGGCTTGGGCAATAGGATTCACGATAGCTCTCGTGTATGTGTACATTGTGCTCACTGAATGGAAGGTTCTGTGCAAAGCGCTTTCTATAAGTTAACACACAGCATCCTCCAAACAGCCCCAATCAAATCCTCCTCCTGAAGTCTTCCCTAGAAGTCATTTCCTCCCAGGAGACACCCTGGAACCTCCCCAGAGGGATTAAGTAGGAACCTGAGCTGTGCTCTAAGACCACTCCTTTCATCCTGCACCATGGAAGTTAGGATATGAAACTATGCATGCCTGCTGATGTTGTGTCTGCCTTTACCCCACCCCCTCCCCAGCAAGCTTCCGACCTGAGCCAGCATCTGAGGTGCCAGACATACCCAGATGTGTCCCAGCCCTTCTCCATTTCATGGAGAAGCCAAACAAGAAAGAAACAGACTTTGAGGGGGCATTGGGGCTTCCTCGGGGAGGTGACACTCAAGATGATTATTCAGGTCAAGTTTTCTAGGTAGAGAAAGTTGAAAAGTGTTGGGAAGAAGGTATTCAGGTTGAAGGACCAACCACAAAAAGACATGGATATATTATTTACTTATACTAACATAATATATATTTTTTTTGAAACAGTCTTGCTCTGTTGCCCTGGGTAGAGTGCAGCGGCATCATCGAAGTTCGCTGCAACCTCACACTCCTGGGCTCAAGCGATTCTCCTGCCTCAGCCTCCTGAATAGCTGGGACTATAGGCGTGTACCACGCCTGGATAATTTTTCAATTTTTAATAGAGACAGGTCTCTCTCTTACTTGGGCTGGTCTCAAACTCCTGAGCTCAAGTGGTTTTCCTACCCAGCCTCCCAGAGTGCTAGGATTACAGGTTTGAGCCAAAGTGCCTGTCCAAGAAATATTGATTCCTTTCATTTCTGCTAGATGCTGGGAGAGATGCAAGACCTCATAAACGTTCACTAACATTCAAACCCCAGCATTAACTTCTATGAAGTAAAACAATGAATCTCTCCATTTGTTGAGGGCCAACTCTGTGCCATGCACGGTGTGAGAAAGGCCCTTTATATGTGGGCTACCACATTAAATCCTCGCTCTGCAGTGTAGGTGTGAGGATCCCTATTTATTAAAGGTGAAAAAACCAGGGCTCTGAGAAGTTAAAGACTTGCTCAGTAATGCACAGTTAGCAAGGGGCAGCCTTCCTCTCTGACAAGCCACATTTATTTCTCAGATTATTCAGCAGGCCTCAGCATTTTCTCAAATGATATTCTTGCTGCTCCCAGGGGACCACATGTCTGTACCAGGAGCCCCCCAGGTCTCCCCTCGGCCTCCAGCCTGAGTTTGCTGGTCTCCCTCTGCTGCGTGTTTCATCCTGTGCCACTGCTTTCTTTTCTGTGCAGTTCTCTCTCAACCATCCTCCCCGCTGCCTCCCTGCACAGGGAAAAATAGTTTTTGGAGTTAAATGTTTAATTGAAGAGGATCAATACAAAAGTTGGTTTATTCGGTATTAACACGGTTATGCCAGGAGCAGCATTCATGAGGAGTCACAGGTGCACATAGAGCATTGAGACTGTAGCCAGGTCAATAAATTTCGATCCCTGTCCACAGTGGCTTCTCATCCAGGCCAAGGTGCTGATGGTGAAGTTGCTGGCATGGAATAGAGCACGATTTTATTAGCAGCTGAGGCAGCAGGGGCAGCCACGCCACGGGCGCTGTAAACAAGGGTTGTTTTGTTGAGCATTGCAAACAGAAGCGTTGGCCCTAAGCCCCCAGTGACTTTGCAAGGTGGCTTATCCTCTCTTCAGGAGAGGAGGCAGTAAGGAGCTGAGAGTTTCAATAACTTTCCCCAGACACATGCCCAGTATGTGTGAGCAGGATTCAATCCTCGCTTGGATGGATGCAGTTTCCTTCAGCCTTGATTCTTGCTGCTTTCTTTCCCCAGCACCTGGGTCCAGGTGGCCCAGGATTGGAACCTAAGTCTGCTGATGTCATAGCCATCATCATACAGAGCTTTCATTCCCATCTTCACAGACTCCTGAAGAAATCATCTTCCCTTATGTAAACAGGAAGATTGTAGCACTCTGTCTACAGCAGGAAGTGGGCTATTCACAGCCGGGAGCAGGTGGGGAATCACAGAATCATATCTGGAGTTCATGGAAAGAAATGAAAAATGCCCATGGCCTTTCTATGATCTACATATGCTCCTTGCTGTCATTCACTGAGCCCTCTTGCATCCCAGGCCCTGCACTAAGTCCTTTCCTGCACGTTTTTGAATGTCCTCATCATCTTCATCAGCACCTGCATCTCTCTCCCCACCATCTCCATGTTCAGCCAGACACGAGGCCCAAATGTCCGCAGTTTGACCTCATGAAAATGTCCAGGAGGAGCTTCCTTAGATCAGTAGTGATAATAATGACATTATTGCAAAAGCTGTTGCTTTTCCACTATGTGCCAGGTCAGAGTGCAGGTCAGAGGCCCACAGCTGGAATCTTGCTGTTAGGGAAGAAACCAGGAAATGAGAGTAATTCTGTCCATTGAGCTGCCCCCTTAATGCGAACTGTGAACACGGCTGCTGGAATCTAGGTGGGAAGACTAGCTAAACTGCATCTTCCTCTCCCTCTGCTCTGATTGTCTTTGACCTGATCACCAACTTGAGTTTCTCTTGCAGGGAGAAGAAGGCAAAGAGGG